>OVAN01000461.1:193-67431 GCA_900406275.1 Anastatica hierochuntica
TGGCAGCTTCCGCTAGAGCGTCCTCGGCAGCTCTACGGGTAACAGACCCTGCAGTCCTCTGAGACGCTCTGGTCTCACTGACAATATTCCGGCGATTATTCCAGTCTCGCCTACACTCTCCTATGACTTGGCGGGCCGGGCATCTGCGACATTCTCAGCAGCAGCAGCATTCACAGGTTGAACGACCTCTTCAACCACAACTGCAGGAGCGTTCACAGGCTGCACAACTTCTTCGACAACAGCAGCAGGGGCAATCACTGGCTGAACCTGGGGCTGAACCCTTGGTTGGTTTCCGGTAGCATCACGGGGCTGGTTACTGTTCACTCTTCTGGTGGCAACCATCTGCAAAAGGGAGACCTTGATTAGACCGACTTCAAACTTGAAGAAGAAGGAGAGGAATGGCTTAGCGACAACGAGCTAGGTAGATTCAAACGGAACTGGTGTTCTATTTTTCTTTTAAAATCCCCCTTTCCCAAAACATTTGAAAACGCAAAACCGAATCGAAAACCAAAGCCTCCCGGGTCAGAACCGGTTTGGCAAAAACCTAAAGCTCTGATACCACCTTTGTAACACCCCGGTTTACCTGGCCAAGGTTCCTCCCAGATCTGTTATCTTCTCTATCTAACTCCTCCTTCTCAAACAATCTCCCATAGCAATTCTAAATAAAATCTTAAATTAAACTCGAGTCTAAATCATCCATCACAAGGACAAATCCATCTTATTGCTAGGTAGAGCTCCATATGTGAATAGAGTCTTCTAGCCCACATGAGAAAGAAAATATAACAAGTCTAAAAGAACGGAAACTGAGTCAAACCATAGAAAACAATTAAATTAAAAACTCGGTCCCGAAAACCTAACAATCCAGTTCCTCCAACATCCGTCCAGCTGCTCGTCATACTCACCTGCAGGGACAAAAAGGGGGAGGGACGAGGGAAAAAGAGGGGTGAGTGACAGGGGAATCACCCACTGAGACATGGAATTGCTAGACACGTAACACCGCAAAACAGACTTAACATGCATTCACAGATAACATAGAATTAGCACCAAGCAGACACCTATTGTGTCACAAGCATACATGACATACAAAGATGTCCTAAACAAAACCCTCGGTTTTCTCCAAAACGCCTTAACTTGCAGCAACCACCACAGTGACCGGCTAAACTCACACATCAACTCCCCAGTTTGTGTGGACTCAGGGCTTTCTTTCACTTCTCCAGGGGTGATCTCACTCCCACAACTCATTCAAACGCATAACATCACATCCTATTACACTAGTTCAATTTCCTAGACCTCTAGTTCAAGCATCAGACAGACTGACTCGACTCTCAAACAAGACAACAATCAAGACGCGTTAACCCTATGCTAGCAATGAAAACATCCTAAGCCAGTTCTACGGGGGATTAGCTACGGGAATAGCGCCTCACCTTGGCAACTGCAGATGCGGAGACTGGGCGCTGAGGACTTCCGGAACAACTAATGGACTTCTGGACCTGAACCAAAGAGGAACTCGGATTAGACCTCAAATCCGGAACTGGCTCAAAAAGGAAACTTTCCATTTATGGAAACCTTCCATAAATGGAAACCTTCTAAAAACGGAAACTTTTTAAATCGGGAAACCTGCCAAAAATAGAAACTTCCCTGAAAAGGAAGCTTTCCAAAAAAAGAAACTTTCCAAATTGGGAACTTGCCAAAAATGGAAAGTTTCCATAAATGGGAACTCCAAAAACCAGCACGAGGAAACTTACGGAAACAGTCTAAATCCTACGGAAATAATTACGGAAACGCGGAAAAGGAAAATAACGGAAATGAACGAAAATGGAAACGCAAAATCGCGGAAACGCGGAACGCTCACCTCGCGATTCCTAGCGGCGGCGGCGAAAACGCAGCGGGGGACTCGCGGTCTTGAGAATACGGCGGCTGGGGGCTGCGACTCGGGTTAAACAGCGGCCCGATCGGAGGCTCGAGGGCTATGGTGGTGGTCTACGGCTCACGGGTTGACGGCTCCAGCGGCTGGGAGGTGCGATCGGGCTCGAGTAAGGGCTGAGAGGCTCGGAACGGCGGTTGCGAGGCTCGGATGGGAGAAATCAGCTCGATCGGAGGCTCGGTTGGCTTAATCGACGGAGGCAGCCGCATAAAAGCTTGATCGGCGGCTGGGATTGGTACTGCGGCGGTCGACGAGGGCTGCGGTGGCTCGGGAAGAGATGACGGCGACGGGGAGGGCTCGGTTGACGGCTGCGGCGCACGGTTGGGCTCGGTTCTCGGGTTTTCGCGGAAAGTTGGCAGAGCTTCGCTACGGTTTTTGGAAGGATGCATTTCTCGAGGCGAAGGCACGTTTAAATAGGAAGAAGGGGACGCAGGGAACCCTAGGGTTTTCGGTTCTCCTAAACCGATCCCTTCGGTTTGAACCGAACCGAGTTGATTGACACGGTTTAATCTCGATTCCAGGTCGGGGTCGTTACAGTTATTTTTGGATATCATATTAATAGATATAAAATTAATTATTACGTATACTTTTAAAATACAATCAAATATAGTTAAAATGGGTCGAAGCATGTTTAACTTTTGGTTCTACCATGGTTTCGATTCTAATAACATTGCATTAGGTTTGAAGACATCTATTAAAAACATTTTAATTCATGTACAACGATTTTGCTTATATTGAATTTTTATTATCTTTTAAGACTATAATTCTTTGAACTTAAATAAAAACAAAAACATCAATGATGATAATCACAAAGAATAAAGGGAAACAAGACTAATTTTAAATGATTATTCCAACTACTGTGTTTTAAAGAAATTTCTTGGAAAGGTCCCTATTTTAAAATCAGAAAAAACTACAAAAAGATGGTGGAAATCAAAGGACGAGGGCTGATATGAAATCATCAATGATGTCATTGTCCACAAAATATATATGGACTTTAAACATAAATAATTCATGTCCATGCCAGGCGCTAACCCTTAGTTAAGCTATTAATAGACCGTAAATCTAAAATATAGATTTTATGAAATATACCCATACTCAAAGAGGCATGAATCATCACTTTATCTATCTATATATTTATACACGAAACGAGAAGTCACTTGATGATGTATCTTTATCTAGTGTAAAGTTGGTGATGGTTGTCTTACAAAACTCTCTCGGTATAATTTTTTTAAAAATAAAAAAATTCTCCTTTTACTTACGTTTCATGATCTTGTGTTCCGTTATTGAGATGTCGTTGCTAGAAGTGTTTCTCAAAATTTTAACCCTGAAAAATGACAATACCAACCCTCCTAAGATCCTCTTTTTACATACCATTATCATTATATTTTTTTACCAAAATCCTCTATTTACATTTGATGATGTGTCATCGTTTGGTGCAAAGTTGAAGACGTATCATCGTGAAATCTTTTCGATTTTTTTAAAAAAAATCGAAGAGTCCTCCTGCTACTTATAGATCATGATCTTGTGTGTCATTGGTTATACGTCACCGTTTTATGTATTTTGCGGTATTTTAACCCCATAATCGGACAATATTAACCCTTCCGAAATTCTCTAACCTACCATTGCTCAGAAGCACAAGTTGTTCAGACTTCTGCTAGAAATAAAGCACCATCAGGCATTCTACAAGGTAAATCAGAGAAGAATCTCAAAGAGTATTGTAATGCCATCACGTCGCAAAGTGGGAAAGAGGTATGAGGTTCACCTGGGACAATGACCGACCGATCCCAGGAAGTGATCGACCGATCTCTGTCTAGTTCCACAACATCCACATTTGGGCAGAAAAACAAGGATCGGGCGATCCTTTCCCCCTGATCTGCCGATCCCTGTCATGACATGAGGGGGTCAGATTTTGTTGTTGAATCGAAAGCTCCGAAGGCTGAGGATGAGTATGTACCCTATGCGCCTTGTGTTCCCAAACTTCCATATACCCTTCAAGATCCCGCCAAAAGGTCAAGGAACATGAATAAAAAAACAAAAGAATCTCGTCGGTGAATTACATGTCCGGTTGCCTTTCATTGAGGCAGTCAAGATGGTACCATCTCTTAAGAGGTACATGAAGGAGATTCTTTCAGATAAATTGACTTTAGAGTAGGGTGTCTCAATGCTTACTATGAGTGTAGCACAGTCCTTCAGAACATCGAGAATGAAAAGCGAGAAGACCCTCGACCATTCGTTCTTTAGTGGATCACTTACATGTGACAGATGTCTTTGTGATTTGGGATATGAAGTTAGCATCATGCCGTTGTCTGTATCTCAGAAGTTAAACATGGTCAACTACAAGCCCACAAGGATGCCTTTGGTGCTTGCTAATAGGTCAATTCGAAGACCAGTGGGTATTCTTAACAATATTCCCATTGAAGTTGGAGAAGGCTACGTGTATATTGATTTCGTAGTCTTGGAACACGAAGAAGAATCCAAGGATCCTATCATCTTGGGTAGACCTTTATTATCCACTACCATGGCGATGAATGATGTGCAGAATGGTCATATTGATCTTAATGTCGGGAAGTTGACCATGAGATTTAACATTGAGAAGTCTATGAAAAAGCCTAACATTGATGGACACACTTTTTAGGTTGACATACGTGATCGAGGAGTCTGCAGAAGAGCTATAGACAGAGGATCCATTGCGAGTTGTTTTGACTCAGAATGAGAGCGAGTATGGATTCTTGAGTGATGACACGTCTGAGGTTCCCGCATTGTAGGATTCAACACCAAAAAATTGAGAAGCAAGTCGCATACATCAAGCTCGAAGAGTCATCTCTGACATCTACATCACTCGTCGTGAGTTCTGAGTCTGATTGGAGCGAGCTAAAAGCTCCAAAACTCGAGCTCAAGTAATTTTCTACAAGATTGAGGTACATTTTCTTGGGTCCCAATTCTACTTATCCTGTGATTAATAATGCTAATCTAAATAATGTTGAGACTGCCTTGACTCTTTCAAAATTGAGAAAGCATAGAAAAGCATTAGGGTACTCCTTAGATGATATCACATGTATCTCCCTAGATCCCTGCATGCATAGGATCCACCTGGAGGATGAATCCAGGACTTCCACTGAACATCAAAGGAGACTCAATCCAAAGCTGATGGAAGTTGTCAAGAAGGAGATTTCTAAAGCTTTTGGGTGCAAATGTGATTTATCCCACCTCTAATAGCATCTGGGTGAGTCCAGTCCATGTAGGTCCAAAGAAGGATGAAATTACTGTCATCACCAATAAGAAGAACGAGCTCATTCTCACCAGGACTATAACAGGACACAGGATGTTCATAAACTACAAAAAGTTGAACTCAACCACCAGAAAGAACGACTTACCTCTTCCTTTTATTAATCAAATGCTTGAGAGACTTGATAATCTTCCTTACTATTATTTTCTTTATGGTTATTCAGGTTTCTTTTAGATTCCCATCCATCGAGCATATCAGGAAAAAGAGTACATTCACATGTCCATGTCCCTATGGGACATATGCTTACGGAGGATGCCATTCAAATTATGCAATAGACCAGAGACCTTTCAACGATGCATGATGTCCATCTTCACTGAGTTGATTGAGGATATCATGGAGGTTTTTATGGATGGTTTCTCTGTTTATTTGGCTCATCGTTTTGAAATTTTTTATCTAACCTCTGCAGGGTTTTGGTGCAGTGTGAAGAGAAACATCTGGTTTTGTATTGGGAGAAGTATCACTTTATGGTGCAGGATGGGATATTTTTGGGTTACAAGATTTCTAGCAGGGGTACTGAAGTTGACCGAGCTAAGATCGCAATGATAACAAGTCTGTAGCCCCCTACTTCCGTCAAGGACATTCACAACTTTTCGGGGGTATGCAGACTTCTGTAGACAGTTCATTAGGGACTTCTCTAAGATTGCCAGACCTTTGGCTCGTCTCCTCTGTAAGGATGTGAAATTTGAATTTGATGTAAATTGTTTGTCAGTTTTTCAGACAATCAAGGAGGCTTTGATCAGCGCTTCAATTGTGTAACCACCAGATTGCGATTTGCCTTTCAAGGTAATATCTGACGCCAATGACTACGCCATCAGAGTAGTTTTGTGTCAGAGGAAGGATAAAATGCTCCATATGATTGACTATGCTAGTAGGACACTTGATGACATCCAGATCAAGTATGCTACTACAGAGAAGGAGCTTTTGGCAGGGGTTTATGCTTTCCAAAAGTCCGTATAGTATTTGGTGGGATCCAAAGTCATTGTTCACACTGATCGTGCGACTTTGAAGTACTTGATGTCAAAGAAGGATACTAAAGCGAGACTGTTGAGAAGGATTTTGTTGTTGTAGGAATTTATTATGAAGATTCGGGATAAGCATGGAATCGAGAATGGTGTTGCTGACCATATGTTTCGATTATGAGTGGAGGTTGAGACTCCACTTGATGATAGTCTCCCAAATGAAAATGTCTACATGGTCACCTTGCTGGAGGATGAGTATTTGGATAGAGTACATAGTTTTGCCATTAGGAAAATTCATGATGAGATTCCTTGGTTTGCAGAATTTGCGAATTATCTTAGTGCTGAGGTAAAGGCCGAATTTCGCGGGCTATGCGAAGAAGAAATTCCATAGAGACATAATACATTACTTTTCGGATGATCCTTTTCTCTACAAGAGATACTCTGATGGTATTTTCGCAGGTGTATCGTGGTGTCAGAAGTGCATGGTATTCTTTATCATTACCATGGTTCAGAGTATGTTGGTCACGTCGCTGCCTTCAAGACTGTTTCGAAGGTGCTACAAGCAGTATTCTTGGAGCCTACACTATTCAAAGAGATCCATAATTTCGTTTTCAAGTGTGATGTTTGTTAGAGAAAGGGAAATATTAGCAAGAAAAATGAGATGCCTCAGAACTTTATCTTGGAAGTTGAGGTTTTTAATGTATGGGGTATTGATTTTATGAGACCGTTTCCACCATGATATGAGAATCAATACATCTTGATTATTGTGGATTATGTTTCCAAATGGGTTGAGGCGCTTTCCGGCCCTACAAATGATGCAAAGGTAGTCTTGAAGATGTTTAAATCAGTGATCTTCCCGCGATTTTGAGCTCTCAAAGTTATCAGTAGTGATGCATGATCTCATTTGATCAACAAGCGTTTTGAGAGTATGCTGAAGAAGCACGAAGTTCGACATAATGTAGCTACAACTTATCATCCTCAGACTAGCGAACATGTTGATATTTCCAACAGAAAGATCAAGAGAATCCTGGAGAAGATAGTTGGCAAGACGCAGAAAAATTGGGCTGTGAATCTTGACGTATCATTATGGGCATACCATACTGCTTACAAGACTCCTTTATGCATCACACCATATCATGTGGTTTATGGAAAGTTTTATTACTTGCTTGTGGAGTTAGAATACAATGGTTTAGGGGCTACGAAGTTGATTAATTTCGACATCAAGCCTGCATCAGAGAAGCAAATGATTCAAATCAATGAACTTGATGAGATATGCATGAATGCCTTTGAGAACACGAGGATCTACAAGGAACAAACAAAGGCATTCCATGATAAAAGGATCATTCCATGTAATTTGCTGCAGGAGATCAAATACTTCTATTTTACTCACGTATGAAATTTTTCTAGAAACACTTAAATTGCGTTGGTCAGTATCATTTATGATTGTTGAAGTACGACCATATGGAGTTATGGTTCTCGAGGAAGATGGAAAGTAGTTCACTGTCAATGGCAATAGATTGAAGCCATACTTTGTAGATGCGCCATCCAAGAAGGAGATCACATTCCTTTGACGGATCCACCCGCTGTTTGATCGCATTATAGTCAGGCTCGTGACTCTAAACAAGCGTTGAGTGGGAGACAAACCACTGGTTAGTTTTTTCTTTTAGTTATATTTTTAGTGTTTTCATTCTTGGCTTTCGGTTTTGTGTTGTTTTAGATTCTTGGATGCAGAAAAAGCAACACGATGACCAGATGGGCAATGATCGCTCGATCCTTGTTATTTTATGACTTACACACACTTAAACTGACAGACAAACATCGGTCGATCCTTGTCACAAATTGGGCGATCCTTCTCACGATTGCATGATAAAAATCGCGAAGAACAAACAATTCTCCCATGTTTTATCTTCTTATCTCTCTCGCCGAAATCCCCTCTCAACCCATACCTCACTCGATTCTTCACTGGTTCGAGATATTTTTGGGTTTAAATTGTCTTGTTTCTCATCCTCTTTTGTCCTATTCGATCAGTTTTAGCAGATGCAAAGGTATGCACAAGAAATCTATCCTCCACAGTTCAAATTGTTTAGGGCAGTTTTAGGAACTTTTGATTCTTGGAGTTTTGCTTCGAATTTGGTTCATGGATGATGATATTTACATTTTATATGGCCTTTGCGAGTGGAAATGCACATGGATTAGGTGTTTTGAGGATTGAATTTGGTTGATTTGTGTTATGAACGTTTTAGACGCCTGAGGTTTGCGAGGATGCTTGTTATTGATGTTTTGCCTTGATTTTTGATGTTCTTATTTTCTAGAGGCATGCATATCAATGATTTTGATGTGTTGTGATGCTTGGTTGTGATGATTTTGATAAATTCTACTTGGACCATTGTTACAAAACGAAGACTGGATTGAATTGGCTTATGTTCTTGATGTTTGGTGATTGTTTGATTAATGATTTTGCATATTATGAGCATGATAGATGCATAAACATTGCCCTTTATGAAGAGTAGTTGATTTTTCAAATTTGTGTTGGATTGAACGGATATTAAATTGTTTCCAAATGTTAGTTTTGCAGGAAATGTGAAAGAGAAAGCCAACAACCAAGGAGAAATGTTTCCAAGAAGGGCATCTGAAGATGAACATACGATTCAAGAAGACCGACAACGAGCATCCTGCGAGCCGTCCCGTTACTGGAGCATGAAATGAGTTCAATGATGCTTTCTTAGTTGATTTGCAACATATCGAGTTCCCTATGACTCGAGCTGTAGATGTTGCTCTTCTCGATGCATTGGGTATCTGGGAAGACGTATATGACATATTCCAGAGGATGGGGATAAGAGGCCTGCTGGGGATTCGAGAGCATATCTATCCAACATTTTTCCCTGAGTTCTAAGCGTATGCACACCTTGTTTTCGAGGATCCGGAGAACCCCGTGGCTACTCAGGAGACCTTTTCTTTTATTATCTAGGGACAATTTTACTACATGTCTCTCGCTGACCTGTGCAAGACTTTCGGTTTAACGGTGGTACGATCTTCTTGGATCCCTACTTTTTCGTGCTCCCACAAGCTTTGGGACTTCATTCCTGCATAGCGTTTCATCTCTAGGAACGCCAGACAGTCACATATCAGCAGCCTTATCCTTTGACTGGCAATCAAGATTATCAGTTCCTACATATATTGGAATGCCTCAGAGACTGCGGTGACAAATGATGAGTTGGGCTTGCTTTCTGTTGGAGTCAGCCATATGTGGGTTGAGGGAGCGCAAATCATGTACCTGGAGGCTCGAGACCTTAACTTGGGAGTAGTTCTTGCTGAGAAGTTTGCATAGTACATGGTGTCCGCTCTAGAGAAGAAGTATTTTGCTACGGGAAGTATAATTACTTGAATCCTCCGTCATGTGGGTGTTCGTTTCATTGGAAAACAAAAGATGGAGTTCAAAGCACCAAGAAAGAGCTTCACCCACCCACCTGAGGTGGCTTTCTTCGATGGGAAGCATTTGACGGATAGTTGCATCCTCGCTTCTCCCTATAAGAAAATACTTGAGGATTCTCGACCACTTATCTACAATTTCCATGATCATCATCACTCTCTCTCTATATCTAGCTTCCCTGTCTTGACATGAATTCTCTTGGTTCCACTAGTGGTGCTGAGTTCTTGCCTCCTGCCACCCGTCTATAGCCTTTCCTTCCATCCTTTAAGAAGGGCTCCACAAGATCTTCTCGGAGACCTATTCACCTAGACGCGGATGATGATGATGCTGATTATGAAGCACACATTCCTCCACCTCCTTTTCCTACAAATCCCAAGATCACAAAGATATTTTCGACTGATTTCAATGCCTACCAGCTTGATCCACCTCCACCTCCTATTTCTTCGGATTCTGAGTTCAGGGCATGAACCATGCAGAGTTACCAGACGAGCAACTCTCTATTGATGCATATTAGGAGAGGCCTTTCCATGATTAGACGCTCACTTGCATGCACCTCTCGTCCTTCTATTTGGGGTAAAGCTGCTGAGGATACAGATGATTCTGATGGATATGATGATGACATCTCAAATGGAGGTGATAACTCTTCTTCGTAGGACACTGATGAGATTTAAGGTTGAGAAAGATCGAGAGAGGCTGCGAGGAGCACTACTACATAGAGGCACAAGAAGGCACGCAAGATTGTTGAGACTTCCAGAGACTAGCGTCACACTCAATAGCTTTTCTTTTTTTTTTTCCTTTCTTTTATTTTATTTTATGTTTTTCTTTATTATTTGAGACTCACCTCTTCTTCAGATTTAATTTTTCACTGAGACAATGTTAGATAAGTCTGAGAGAGGTTGTTACTGATATTTTTGTTTTCTTTTGGTGTGTTTTTGAGTCAGTTTATCGACTCATTTTCATGTTTTTATCGAGTCTGTTTTATGGATGCTTGCTCTTGATGATTATTCCTAGATTATTACTTTATGCGATGTGCTTAATCTTTATTCATATTGACCATTTAATTTGAGTTGTTGGCGCATGCAGTCCAAAAAACCTCATGACCATACTCCCCTCCATAAAGTTTTGGAAATGAAGTTTTTTGATCCTATGTGCACACATGTGCAAAAACAATGGAGAGAGTATGTTAGATGATCCACTTGATTGCTTACGTAGGATTGAACTTTAAGGTGGTTTAAACACGATCATGTGTGTCTAGTAGACGATGTTGGGTGATTTAGAATATTAAGATGGTTATGATTACAATTCTTCGTGTTGTGTGAGTGTTTTGTTAATTAAAATGTTTATGTAAAAGCTGATTTCCCTTCATCTCTATTAAAAAAAAACGAGAAAATTCTGTCCTTTTATTCATATCCGGGAAGGAAATCGGTTTATACATGTTATCTTGTTATTTACTATGCCCTAAAGATTGAACATATTCTATTTGATTTAAGAGTTTGTGGTTTATGCTTGAGTTGGTAGGGATCATGGTTATTAACATACTCTCTCTCACTCTCTCTCTTGCGATTTATTATAATATATTGCATCCTGACGCAATTGTGAATCCGGAAACACTTTGAGCCTTACCACTAAATACCCATTTCAACCTAGCCTATTTTTCCTAATGTAGAGTTCTTTGGTGAAATGATTCACATCTTTATAAATGAATGTAGAGAGTTAATAATATGAATGCGAGACTTGTTGGTTCAGAGTTTGGAGTATGGATGCAATTGCGAGGTCATGATAGGGATCTTGTGGAGAATGTTCTGATTGTCTCAGATTTATGTGGTTAACGTATTTAAGTGCAAAGCAAGGTCTCTTGAAAATGTGAAGGTCCATTTGTTTTTAAACTTCTTTTCTTTTTGGCTTAATCTTCGTTTCCTTTACTTGAGGAGAAGCAAAGATTTAAGTATGAGAGATTTGATATATTCATATTATGGGATTTTACTTCTGTTTTATTCGAGGAAAATGGTGTTTTAATATGCATTTGGTTCTTTTTGGAGTCGTTTTGTGTTCTTTATTGTTTTTTCAGGTTATAGGTTTGATTACGCGGAAAAGAACTCATGTGGATGTCATTTGAGAGCTTAAAGTGAGCGTTGTAGAAGATTTCACGTACCTAGACAAACTGACAGGGATTGATCGATCTTTGTCACAGATTGGGCGATATTGTCACGACGCAGACCAATTTGAATCGCTCAGAATCGAAAACCGAAGACCCAATACATGTTTAAACACCTAGACTCGTGTTTTTCCTTCTCTTATGTTATTTTTTGAGATTGGGAGCAAACATTGAGCTTTGAGAACCCTACGGAGACAAATTCAACACCATACTTGATTGAGAAGAATTCTAAACCCTTTTCTCGTTGTTTTTGATTCAATATAATATGTCTTTCTCTATGTCATGTTGTGTTGATTTCCATGAGTGAGTAGTTTCATTAGTTGGGTTTAAGGATCTCACAAAGGATTTTCATGATTGTTAGGTTGGTAGATTTGGGAATTATCAATTGAATCTACTTTTAATATTATTCTTAAAGCTAAAATTGGCCTGATCAACTAGTTTTTGATATTATGTTTTTCACGCACTGAAAGTGTTCGATGAAATGCCTGAATGAATGTTAAATGAGAAAATTGTCTTAGACCAACAGAAGTTGATGTTTAAGCAATTTTTGAATTTACTGATGTGTATATATTTTCAAGCATCTTTAGGTTCACTTTAGTCATATTTTTACCACATTTAGGTTGTAAATAATGCATTAGTCACTAGGATTCATGCATTTTAGGAGTTGGATTTAGGTTTAGTATTTTGTTGCATTGGCATACATCTTCTTACATTTGTAAATACAACCCTTGGATGAGCAATTTGAGAGCTTGAAGCAATGGATTCTTGATGCTTAAATGATTAAGAAATAAAAGAAATCAAGAGGCAAATGCATATGGGGAAGATGGAAGAAAATGAGCAAGCAGTGGAGCAAAGAGCAGGCAAAAGACAACTCATGCTTGCTGCTATCGACCAACCAGGTTGATAATCGCTAGCATAAGGTTAATTCAACAAGCAAAACCAATGAGCTACCAAATGCTAGCACAATCGACCTGAGAGGTCGATAGTGAGCAGCATGAGCTCGATAGCTCGCTAGGGATGAGGTCGACCTTGGTGTTAGGGATGATTAGTCCTAAGTTTTGAAAAGATTAGGTAAGCTTAATGCTAGGTTTTAGAGTAGCTAAGTAGGATCTAGATTTGTATGCGTTTCACGTCTGAGAGTTGTTCGATGAAATGCCAAAGAGAACTTAATTCTTGCTATTTCAATTGGCCCATGAGAATTGGTTGTTAGGTTTATTAGTGACTATATGGACTTGGTCTTAATGATTCCTAATTGATTTATCATTTGTAAAAAGCGAAAGTTAAGTGAATGTATCAATATGGAAATGGCTTATTATCACGAGAGTGGATTAGGCTAGTAATGTCTTTGGTCTTGGATTTGTGCTTAAAAACTTGATCTAACAACTCTATTGTCGTCTTGCTACGTGAATCTTTTACAAAAACTCTTGTTCCATCATCTTAGTTCATTGTCAATTTAAAGTTTGCATCTTTAAGTTTATGTTTGCTTTCTTTATTTGAATTTGTCGCTTTTATTTAAGTTGTTCATTTCCTTGCTTAGTTTCATTTGAAGAATCTTGAGAAAACACAAAAACAACCCCAACCTTTCTTATTTTCTTAGATTAAAACTTAAATGTATATTTCCAATGCTTAAATATATCTAGTTTGGTAAGTTGCTTTTTTTTTGTTTGACTCCTAAGTATTACAATAACAAACTCGTGCACTTGCGAGATTGTGAGGTTGTTAGGAACAAAGGGTTATAAGTTTAAAGCTTTTGTGCGATTAATAATCGAGGCACAATACTTAACAAACCTGTTAGAATGCATGTTACGGATTCAAAGCTCAACAAAAGTTAGTGTCTAGGATCCTATTACATAGTGAATTAACGCTACAAAAGTAGATTAGTTCAAACTTAGTGATTTTTGTTCGAGATGGCTCTTAAACGTTTCCCCAACAACAAATCTACGATCCTGATGAAACAAAATCCCTGAGATAACCCTCTATCCAATGTTTTCCTCAATTATTTACAACCATTTGCGTTATTTCCTACTTTTGCTTGCCTTGATTTCAATTTTAGCATATCCACCAACTTTTCCTTGTCGCCTTAGTCCATGCTTGATTCATTGCTTATAGTGTGATCATTGGTATTTGTGGATTCAATCTCGAACAACTACAACGTATATATTTGTGCGCTTGCAGTTGTTTAATCGGGTGAAAATATGACCTCTTAGTTCCTAGTATGATCTCTTATGATCCACATAACAGATGAAGGTTTTGTTAAATCTTGATAAATATTGGTCAAATTACACTTCAGTCACCCAAAAGGAGGAGGTTAACGAGATTCTTTTATAGTGAAACATTTATTATGGAACGTAGGATTATTACTTATGACAAACCATATTTCTACTGCTTGTGTAATCTATGTTGCATCTTCGTCAGGGTGAGTGTTCCTTTTATTAAATAGTTTTTGTTCCTTGAATTCCATATAATACAACATCTTCAAAAAACCAAATATCTAACCACCGAGGGTACCTCTGTATGATCTTTTAAATTTAGCATTACTCTGATATTTTTTTTCCCAGATTTCCAAATGGCTTTTACCTATGATGAACATGCAAATAATAAGACTCTAGAATAAGTACACTTAAACAATATATGATTTTTGTAGTCTCTTCTGCTACACAACAATGTTTACATAATGGAGAAAGCTTGACCTTTCAAGTGATTTACAAAGCCCTAAACATTGCCATAAAAAATGTTGTATCTTAGAAAGTGTCTTTAGTTTTCATATATGAATTTTGAAATCTAAAGATCCTCCAGAGGTTGTGTTTCTTCATTCAAAGAAGACGAGTGAGTTGTTATCCAATATAACACATTGTATAATGTCCATTCTTTGTATAATACCACTCATAAGTATCACAAGTGTTGAGAGTATTTTTGGTATTAGGAAATCTTTTGGGTCCGGAAGCAGTACGACAATCTCAACCAAAAGCAGGGAATGCCAAGGGGCAGGAAGTACGAAGTCGGAAATATGCCTCTGGGCAGGAAGCCGGAAGAATCTTCTACCCGATAAAAGCAAACCTAAAGGAAATATGCCTAAATATCGAAAGATATACACGGTTTTCCTAATTCTATGGGGATAATCACAGCCAAAGGAATATAAACATTAGACCTAAAGGTTCATACGAGGTGTCCACAAAAACCCTAGAGGCTAGACATTAGATTAAGGGAACTCGATCTTTGTAAAGGGGAAGAGACACCCAAATCTATACCTTTTTCCTCTTGATTAATATACAAACGTCATTCTCTATTTTTATTTTCTTCCTTTATTATCTCTTGCTTCTGTATTGCAACCAAAGAACTATACCAAAAATATCCATAACAGTTTGGCGTTGGAAGGAGGGGAGCTTACAAACAAAGCTACGTGATAATTGCAGGAGATAACACCAACTACACGATCGTGACACTCGTGCATACCGGCCCAAGCTACGACGAGATGAGATCTCAGTTAGAAACCTTACAAAAGCGACTTGGGGAGATCGAACAGGTCAGAAGAGACCAAACCCCGTTGGACCTGATGCAACTATGGCAGCATAACTTCAAAGCTTCAAGTAACAAATGGAAGCTTGCACAAAGAAGTTCTAGGAAGACGCACAACGTTTGCAATGACTGAAACTTGAGAACGAGACTTTGAGAGAGACAAACTCCATGCTAACAGCCAACAAAGCAGCATGCCAGCGATTCAGAGTGCATGTACCCAGGATGCAAACCCTGGAGACTACCCCAACCGATAACCAAGGGGAAGGAGAGAATCTGTCCATTAGAGGAAACTTGGTAAATGAAGAACGTGCCCACAGGAAAGAGGACCAAGTGGAATTGCAGGATCGACAAGTAACTAACCCAACCCAGCAATCTGAAGAGGTCAGAAACCTATAACAAATATTTTTCAACAAGTTTGAGGAAATCCAATCGATAATTGAACGCCTACCCGAATTGCGCCTCCTCTAAGAAGGAGTGCCTTAAGCTCTTACGCATACAATCCCTTCATCGAGGAAATCGCGCTCACCGATATGTCGAGGAATTTTTCCGTACCAACCATGAAACCATACGACGAAACCTCTGATCTAAACAACGACATCGCATAATATAGGCAAAAGATGCTGACAATAGCAATCCAAGAAGAGGTAAGAGAAGCACCCATATGCAAAGGATCAAGATACAACCTCACCGGCGCCGCCTTACAATGGTTTATCACCATCCAAGACGAAAATGTGAGATCCTTTGTTGCTCTGACTGACCTGTTCATATAACAGTTTTCCAGCAGTAGGGTTACCTCTAACTCCACTGACGATCTCTATAAAATCAAGCAGCGTAAGACAGAACTACTACGCATCTATTTGCAACGTTGTAACCAAGAGGAGGTGGCAGTCTCCACTTGCAGCATCACAACTGCCACGTCAGCCTTCAGACAAAGGCTGCTTGAGGAAGCAGATCTGTAAAAGGACTTGACCACATTCCCATGTAAGACGATGAAGGAAGTGCTTTCTCGGGCCTAAGCACAAATCAAGTGGGAGGAAGACCTAGTCTCCAGGCAGGGATATTCCTCTAGGCCAAAATCATGAGTCATGCGGACATAAAGAGCCACCAGGAATGATAAACCTTACCGAAAATCTCCAAGAGAAGTCGGAGGTGAAGGAGCAAAAGGTGGAAATCGATCCCTGGGTAAGCCAAACGACGATAGACTCGCATTGACCACCTGGACTAACATCTCGAATGTGTCAAGTGGCCTCAGAAAATGATGTCATCTGACAACCAAATAAATCTTAATAAACGGTGCGACTTCCACAATGACCACGACCATATAACAGAGGATTGTTATCTATTAAAATGGAAGTCAATGAGCTGCTAAAAAAAGATACATTTGAGAATTTCTTTCTAATAAAGTCAAGGAGTTTCTAAACAACCAAGACGACGATATCCAGGTAAGACGCAAGGGCCATGTTCTCCTCGAAAACACGACCGTGTGATCAATGTCATATCGGGAGGATCTGAGATCAGCGAAATCTCCCATGTCGCAACAAAAAAAAGCACGAGAACCGCAAAGAGCGGCCAGGATGTCCAAGTAGCCAAACGGCAGAGCCTTGGACAATACATTATCAGCTTTACCGCGAAAGAACAAGAAAATATCCTAACTCCACACCACGACACCCTCGTTATTTCTTTGACAGTGGCGAATTGTTTGGTGAAGAGGTTGTTGATCGACAATGGAAGCTCCACTAATGTACTTTTATTGGGGGCGTACTTGGACTTGGGCTTAATCCAGAAATCCCTAACTAAGAAAGACATACCACTCGTGGGTTTCAGTGGAGAGGTCAAACAAAAAACGGGAGAAGTCACACTTTCTTGTTTACGCTGGAGGAATAAACCTTTCTACCAGGTTCTCCACCATAGATTTTGCGTCAACCTATAACATGATCAGGGGAAGCCCTTGGATACACGAGGTGGGAGCTGTGCCCTCTAGTTTGCATCAAGTGCTTAAATTTACAACCCCCTAGGAAATCATAGAGATCAAAGGAGATCAGGAGAATGCTAGATCGTGCTACCAAACCTCCCTAAAAGGTAAGATGGCCCCCTTGTACCAATTACAGAAAGCCCGTTTGGCCAAGCATACCGAGGAGCAAGAAGTGGAACAGTTGGATGAACTACCCTTTGTACCTGGGAAATTGGAGAAAAGACTCAAAATAGGGCCAAGTATACAAGAGGGTTAATCGACTTCTTGGGGTCTCATTCTAATTACTTTGCTTGATCCCATGGGGACATGACCAACATTGATCCAGAAGTCATAGTACACATGCTGCAAGTGGACCCAAAGCACCTCCCGATCAAGCAGAAAAGGAGAAATTTCGCACGAGAGCATGACACAATTATCAACGACGAAATTTAGAACTTGTTGGCGGTTGGGTTCACCAGAGATGTCCAATATCCAAAATGGCTATAAAACATCACCGTGGTCAGGAAGAAAAATGGCAAGTGGAGGGTTTGCATGTATGTCATAGACCTTAACAAATCATGCCTGAAGGATCCTTTCCCTTTGCCTCACATAGAGAAGTTGGTGGACGCTACAGCTGGACATCAACTGATAAGCTTCATGGACACCTTCTCTAGGTACAATAAGATTCTCATGCACCCAGATTACCAGGAGAAAACCTCCTTCATTACCTCATGAGGCATATATTGCTACAAAGTGATGCCCTTTGGGCTGAAGAATCTCGGATCCACATATAAAAGGTTGGTCAACATTATGTTTGCGGATCAAATTGGTCAAACCATGGAAGTTTACATAGACGACATGCTGGTCAATTTTCTAGAAGCAGAAGACCATATCGCCCACCTGCACCATGCTTTCTTAACATTGAGAAAATACATTATGAAGCCTAATCCTTCCAACCGCTCTTTTGGATTAAGCTCTGGAAAGTTCATAGGGTACATAGTCACATACTGAAGAATAGAGACAAACCCAGAGTAAATTATAGCAATTCACGCCAACCCTCTCCCAAAACTCCAAAGGATGTACATAAGCTAACATGAAGGATGTCAGCTTTGAGCAAATTCATATTTAGACTCTCGGACAAGTCCCACACATTCTTTAAAGCCGTCAGAGACACCAAAAATTTTGAGTGGGATCAAAAGTGCAAAGACACCCTACTTAAGCTCAAAGAATATCTTACCATGCTGCCTCTTCTCACCAATTCCTAAGACGAGAACTGCTTTGCTATACCTGGCCATCTCCGAGCACGCCATAAATGTCGTCTTAACTAAGGAAGAAGGGAGAAAGCAGCATCCGATCTTCTACATCAGCAAGTCGCTTAAGAATTTGGAGACACACTATAGCCACACGGAGATTTGGCCCTCACCCTGGTCATGGCAACCAGAAAGCTACGCTTGTATTTTCAGTCTCACCCCGTGGTGGTGGTCACATCTTGACCCATTAGAACTGTTCATCACAAGCCACAAGTATATGGAAGGCTAGCTAAATGGGCAGTGAAACTAGGGGAATATGATGTGATCTTTTCGCCCAATCACCGTAATAAAATTGCACGTCCTAGCGGATTTCGTAGCAAAATTCTCTCCATCAATGGTACCCGGGGTAGAAGAGGAATCAAAATCCAACAAGGGAAAAAGGGTGTAGGAGAATGGACGATGAACGTAGACGGGTCAAGCAATGTAAGAGGAGTGGAGGTAGGCCTTGTGCTTGTATCCTCAAGCGGAAAGTTGCATCTAGAGCGGTGATATGCAATTTCAAAGCCACCAATAATGAAAGCGAGTACGAAGCTTTAATCGTCGGGCTTCGCTTGGAAAAAGATCTGGGAATAGAGAACCTAAATGTTTACAGTGATTCCCTATTGATCATAAGCTAGACACAAGGCGATTATCAGGCAAAAGATGCGAGCATGGCCAAATACCATCCTGTAGCCAAAAAGCTTATTGATTCGTTTCGGACATGTGAACTTAAGCAAATCCTCAGGGAGAAAAACTCACTCACCGACGCTCTGGATAACTTGGCTTTAGCTCTGAAGACCACATAGCCAATCAATATCCCCTTGCTTGCGCTCTAGTGGCCTGCCATTGACGAAGACGTAAAAGCACTCCAAATCTCCATCATCTAGGAAAATGAAAAGTAGATGAGACTTATCATATCCTACCTGAAAGGTGATTTGTTGCCAAATATAAGAAGTGAGTACCGAAAGATCAAAAGGCAAGCAACACGCTACTGCCTGATCCACGGAAAACTTTACGGAAGATCTTTCTCTGGGCCATATCTTAAGTGCATGGCACCAGGAGACACTAAATTAGTCCTTCGGGAACTACATGAAGGCGAATGTAGATCCCATTCCAGCGGCAATAGCCTCGCGCTCAAAGCCAAGAGAGCATGATACTATTGGCCAACCATGGCCAATGACGCGCTTCGAATGACCAAACATTGTGACAAGTGCCAAAGACATGATCAAGTCTCTAAGCTCTCGCTCGAAAACCTTAAGTTCATCAACTCGCCATGGCCATTCATGAAATGGAGCGTGAACATAGTTGGAAAATTCCCAAAGGCTTCGGGCTAGAAAGAATTTTTACTAGTAGTAACAGACTACTACTTTAAATGGGTGGAAGCAGAAGCTATGAGTAAAATCACTGATGCCCATATAAAAAGGTTCCTCTGGAAACACGTGGTAATCTGATTAGGGGTACCCCAAGTAATCGTAGCAAATATTGGTCCACAGTTCTCAAGCGAAATCTTTAAGAAATTTTGTAATGAGTGGAGCATAAAGCTGAGTTTCGCCACACCAAGGTACCCACATCAAAACGGGCAGGCTGAATCCACCAACAAAACTGTAGTAAGCCTCCTAAAGAAACGTCTGGATGAAGTCAAAGGTAATTGGGTCGAAGAACTCCCAACAACATTATGGGCCTACTGAACCACAACCAAGATGACTACAGGCGAGTCACCCTTCTCTCTGGTCTATGGATCAGAGGCAATGTCCCCTGCCGAAGTCAGTGTCCCGACAATTAGGACAAAACTCTCATCATCAGAGGAAAATGAAGGGTTAATGGCCTTGTCTCAGATCTCTTAGATGAAAAAACAGAAGTCGTACGAATCAAGAATTGGCAACACCAACAGGAAATAGTGCGCAACTATTATAAGAGATTCCGAATTAGAACCTTCCAGGAAAGCGAGTGGGTATTGCGACGAGTCTTTGATAACACTAGGGATAAAGCGACATGCAAACTGACGCCTGTCTGGGAAGGATCGTACAAAATCATAGAAGTAAGTGGCTTAGGGCATATAAGTTGCAAGACAGGTACGAAAAAGTACATACAAACAGCTGTAACGCGTTATACCTGAAGTCTTACTTTTTCTAAGAAAATCCCCTGACCAAGATGACCACTTTGCTAAGATATGTTTTCTATTTTGCTTTTCAAGCTTTTCCTCTTTATGCATAATAAATTGTGATTTCATTGTGTCCATGGACGAATTTTTTCAATAAAATAATTTATTTCTACCAAAGAAAATCAACAAAAAGCAAGGGGAAAAATAAGTTGAACAACTATCTCTCATAATAAGAATCGTAAAATAACGTACCCAACGCTAAACATTTTACTCAAACAAGGGAAAATACCCAAAAGCGAGTCAAAAAATTGTCTACTCCTGCTAAACAGAGTAAAGGGCACAAAAGCACCGAGTTCTGAGTAGGAGGCAATGTGCATACCCCTATTCGACGAGCCAGACGATAAACGAAATGGTATAACCTGAGCATGGAGCATACTTAATTTGCTTACCAAGACGTGCGAAGCAGAAGAAAATAGCCGAACTGCCTTCCATCTAAAGGGAGAGTAACAAAAATATAACCCAACGACTAACAGTGGCTTGCTGCAGAAAGCAGAGTTTAGCAAAAATGGATAGTGACCACCTATGTGGGGAAGAATGCTACATAAACCTTAAAAAGTATTGTCTAAGGACAAAGATTAAAGGTTCAAAAAAGAGAGGGAAATCTGTATAACTTCAACCTCATAATTCCAAGTCCCTTCGAAAAGCTTAAGAGCATATTTTTGGCAAAAAGGGTAAAAGGAAGGCAAAGATCAGAGGCTAATCAATAACTAGAGGCCAGAAAATGCCAATGTAGAAAAGCCAGAGGCTTAGTAATAGCTAGAGGCGAAACGATCCCATAGAATTGATTGATACGACGAAAGGGCATCTTAAAATCCTAGCAAGAGGCTTACAAAACAGATAGCAAAGACTTGATTCTAAAACGGAAAGCATTAATAAAAGCCACAAAGGGCCCAGAGTTAAAGTTCAAAAAGAAGCTCCCCGAAGGGAAACAAGGAACCAAGGCCTGAAAGGCCAACCGAGTTCTAAAAAAGCCCACAAGAGGCATAACAGAGCCCACGCAGGGACAGTTACCAAAAGTTCAAAAGAAATCCCCAAGGGGCGAAGACTAATAGTAAATTTTTGAGGCGTCCGTGTTCAACTAACTGGGTCTGGAGTGGGAGACTTCTCGGCATTGGCAATGACATCAGTTAGGTTTGAGGCGTCTTGGGCATGCGGAATGGCGGGCTCATCCTCAAACCTGAGAGCTGGAAGATGATTAACCTCTGCTTCAGTCTCCATCACCAGCTTGGAGTTGGCAAATCCCTCCTGCATGTTTCAGGAGCTTGTGCTTCCATTAAGCCAGTTCCACGCCATTTCCCAGCGCCCTATTTGCACCATTAACCGCCATAGCCATCTCTTCAGTAAAAGTACTGACGTTGGCCTTAAGCTCCTCAACCTCCTTCTCTAGATCAGCCTTCTCCACGATCAGTGCCCGGGTACGGTCAAATTCCTTCTGGTTCATGGATTCCAACCCCTAGCCAGGTCCTTAATCTCCTTTAGCTCTTTCTCGGCCTATCCTTATCCGCCTTGAGCCTAAGGATATAGTCCTCCACCATGGCTTTTCCTGCTGCGGCAGCCTCTGTGACTACCTTTTCCTCTACATGGTGAAGAAAGGTAGTAATCTGGTATACAAGAAGATAAAGAGAAAGGTCAGGACACGTCAAAAAAATGAGAGACCCAAACATCAGGAGGCGGAAACTTACCATTAGCATTTTCTTCTGGAGTAAAGAGAGCTTCCTGACAGATTTAGAGCGAGGATTAGAGACATTAACTGCAGGGAAAACTTGGACCTTCATCTGCTCCTAAGTGTCGTCTAGGTCAGAAGGAGAAAGAGAAGAAGACCTAGTGCTTACATCCTTCTGCTTCTTAGCATGGGAAGAAAGAACACTGCCTTCTGCTTTGCTTTCCTCTCGGTACCAGTCAATGGGGTCTCAAAAATATCCACATGCTCAGAGGTTGACGTCTTGATTTTGGATCCAATCTTTGCTGCTCTTGCTGCCTTGGCCTTCCTGAATTCCTCTATAGCCTTCGATGTCGATCATGTCATATTTATTGTACCAAAAAAGCACATAGTTAGCAAAAAAGTCAAGGGCAAAAGGAAGTAAGAAAGGCATGAGTATAAGAGCAAACCCTAAATGCTTCTCTCAGACAAAGCTTCTGGACTCAGCAGAAAGTAGTGCTTCTCGCCTCAATCGGAAGCTTGAGTACCTTCTCTACCTTCCTCTTCCCTCTTTCGATTTTATCACCTAAGATCACTGCAAATTAGAAACAAGAAAGTGATTAGAACAAGTGCCAGAGAAAAATCAAGGGTAACGACTCAACCTTAACCTACCATTAGGTTTCCATAGGGTAGGGAACCCTGGTTCTAGCCCAATTTCATAAAGAAAAATTGTGGGCCCAGGGCTTGGAGAAAACATCACCCTTCTTGTTCTCCCTATCTAGCTCCTTGATAATCGGAGCACAATTCTAGTTTGAAACTAATAACATCCCTCACCAGGGGAGACATGGGAGAAGTAGTAGGAGTATAGTAGCTCATCAATACCCAAGCCAAACCTGTGAAAGTTGTTGAGCACTTAGATAGCGGTTAGGATCCTCCATGAAGGGGATTTAGCTGTGAGGGGAGTATTTCGAAATATTTGGCCATCATGATCATGAGAACCAGGAGATCAGACTTCACCCCATCTCTAGATAGCCCTCATACATGATTATCTCATCCCTGGGGCAAGTGGAGGCCAATTCATCATCCTTCAGGACCTTAAGAGCCATCTCTCCTGGTAATGAGTATTGCTGCCTAAGATTGCCTAACTTATTACCCTTGGTCGTGGAGTAGGAGCCAATCCTAAGAATATGAGGAGTAGGGGAAGAGCTGATAGGGGTTGGTGCATGTCCCAAGTCTTTCAAGCTCCCTAATGACTCGTCAGACTCCGAAGACGGGTCATCTTTCAGGAGGCGTCTCCTGCGAGCCCTGGCCCCAACTGAAGAAGAGGACACAAAGGAAAAATTGTCTTGTGGACTCGCCATTGACCTGATATGACCCCTAATCTAATTTCTTGGATTCAAAAAGAAAGTTCCTAAAAATATCTGAAACCTTAAAACCCTAGTAGATCCTGTGGAGTTCTATACTAAAATCTAAAGAGAGGGATGAGACGAAATTGTACCTGATCTCACGGGCATTGAAAGCTGGAGATAAAGAAGAAAATCACGAAGAAGAGGCTGAAGAAGAAGAGAATCAAAAGAAGAAGCTAAATAAAATGGTGATGAAGAAAAGAAAACAAAAGAAAAATATTAAATATCAAAAGAGGAGAAAATCAAAAAGGAAGGAGTCCACGTGCAATAATTATGCATGAATCTCGTAGGATCTTCCTTCCTTTTTTCAAATTCTCTCAGATTAAATCCAGCGACCAAGATTTTTTAGCTGTAAGTGAAAAACGCCACAAGCTTCTCAAATAATCTACAATTCAAAACCCAAACGATGAGAGCGGCAAGCCAGAAGTCGAAAACAAGGACGACATTCCAAAAACCCAAGGGTTGAGGAAGAAAAGTCACTGCGTCCTGCCAAAATACGAGGAGAACATGTTATTTCCCATTTTCGGATTGAACCTTGGCAATAAGGGACAAACTGTTGGGATTATTTTGGACATTAGGAAATCTCCTGGATCCAGAAGCAGTACGACAACCTCAGTTAAAAGCAGAGGAATGCAAAGGGGATAAAGCAGGAAGCCGAAAGTATGCCTTTGGGCAGGAAGCTGGAAGACTCTTCCACCCGATAAAAGGAAACCTAAAGGAAATATGCCTAAATATATAAGGATATACACGATTTTACTAATTCTAAGGGGATAATAACCGCCAAGGCACTATAAATATTAGACCTAAAGGTTCACATGAGGTGTCCACAAAAAACCCTCGAAGCTAGACATTAGACTAAGGGAACTCGATCTTTGTAAGGGTGAAGAGACACCGAAACCACATTGTACCTTGTTCTTCTTGATCAATATACATATGTCTTTCTCTATTTTTCTTTGTTTCCTTTATTATCTCTTGCTTCCGTATGTTACCAAAGAACTATCCCAAAACATCCATAACAACAAGTAGCATGTTGGAACAATATGATTGTTCTAGCAAGCTATGCATCATCATGGTCTAGATATTAGTTCAGTTTATCGTTGTTCCATTCACGTTTTCCACCCTCCCATAAGATTAGAACATATAGGAATTACATTTGCTTCCTTTAACTGACCTTGGAGAACAATAAGTATCCATAGATCAATATCAATCCTTGTTGATTCACCATTCCCAATCATCACTCGGAGACAAGTTGTACAATTTCTTTCTGAAAAAGATTTCCAGTCTAAAGTGGAGAGTCCATTTGACAGTAATTCTATGAAAGAACGACTTTCATGGTTTCAAAATTTTATATAACTTGCAAGTAGAGATGAATGGTTAGCCATAATCCGCCAAGCTTGCTTTGTCATGAGAGCTCTATTGAATTTATGTATATCATTATAACTTAATCCTCTTTTCTTAGGCATTGCCATATGTTTCCAAGAATTACCATGGTATCTTTATATGGTGATTGTTTTTATCCAACCAAAACTCTGTAAAAACACTATTAAACTCATCTCAAATTACTTCTGAAATCATAATGCAACTCATGGAGTAAATTGGCATCGATTGGGCAATAGAATTTATCGGTACCTCGTTACCAGTTGAAGATTAAAAAAATCGGTTGTACTATCTTCTCGCTCGCTTTTTAGTCATTAGGGATAAAAGTTGAAAGCCTCAATTTGGTTTGTTCCAAACTGTTTCCACAATCCTACATGTTTGCCTCCACCTCTGACCCTCTTTATTTCCAAAATATGTTGAACTTTTCTTCTTGTATTTTCCAAAATCTTCATCTTAAAGATCATTAAGGACTTCTCAAAATTTATCACTTATTTTGATATATGCTCATACTTTTTTTTGTACAGTGCAATAGTTAAACAATCATGTTCTATTACACGACCAAAAAAAACAAGGACCATTGGCAAAAAGAAGATGAGTTATCGTTGGAAAACACATACCTTGAAGCTTTTTGTGATCTCTACCTTATCAACCATTTTACCTAAAACATCTACACATAGTAGAAACAAATAAAATGATAACAGATCACCTTGACGAATCCCACGTGTCTGCCTCACATACCCATATGAAGCCTTTGAAGACCACAAAGAAAACTAAAATAGAAACACACACCATAATGCAATTTATCAACTGCTCCGTAAATCTCATGTTGTGCATAACTTGTCCATGCAATCAAAAGCTTTGTCGATATCAATTTTAAATACCACATATTTCTTTTCATAATATATCTTCGACTTCAGAGCAGAGCTACAAGTACATTATCTGATATACTGCAACATGTAAAAAAGTTGTTTGTGTTTTGATGTGAATAGGCTTTCATGCATTTTAAAGGTCATTTCATCATTGTTTTAGTTGCATTTAAATTGTATATAATGCATGTAAGTGTTAGAATCCATGTTGTTTATAAGTTGTGTCTAGTTTAGGATTTTCGTCTTTGCATTGCATTCTTTTGCATTTGTAGGTAAAACCTTTGGATGAGCAACTTGAGAGCTTGAGATGATGAATTCTTGATGCTTAAATGGTGAAGAAACAAAGAGAATCAAGAGCCAAGTACAAGTGGAGAAGAGGAGTATATGCAAATAATACGCCATTCTGACGGCAATTGAAAATGAAAGAAGAAAAAGCCTGGCGGTCCAAGCTATGCTGCCTGGCGGTCCACAACATGCAGGACAACCGCCAGCTAGGGAGAAGAAGAGGTTGGCGGTCCAAGGGCATCTGACTGGCGGTCTGAACCCAGACCACCAGCCTCTCCTGAAATGCAAGAAAACCCATGTTTTGATCTGGTTTGTCTCGGGTCAACCCGAACCATTTTAACTTATTTATAAATATTGGTTCATTTCTCTCAAAAATCGTAAGCTTTCTCTTCTACTTTGTTCTTGTTGAATCCAATACTAAAACTTTTTTGATCTTTGTTTTCTATTTAAAAGTTTGAATCTTTTCTATCTTATCTTCTTTTCTTATCATGGTTGTGGTTTTATTTTATGTTTATGCATGTTTTAGAACCATGATTAGTGAGTAGTCATCTTTGCGATTCATGGGTTAGGTAGAATAGGTTAGATCTAGGTGTGATTAAGATTGCTAAGGGTTAGATTCTTAAGGATTAACATGTTTAGAGAGTACTTAATGTTTGATTAGGCTTGACAAACCCAAATCTAGACCTTTAGGAATTTGTGCCCGGAAGGTGTTCGAAAAAATTCCTAAGAGAACTCTAAACATGCATTTCATTTTTAGTCTATGGGAATAGATGATTAAGGTGAATTGTAGACTTTATGGCTTGTGTTTAATGATTGATGAATGCTAGATCACTATCGGGAGATTGAATTGATTTAGGATTTATCAAATGAATTAGTATGATGAGAATGAACTAATTGATCTTTGCCTTGTCTTTGAATGGTGTGTTCACTGCTTAATCCTTGCATCTTGATTACATTTAGGTTGCCTAATCGATTGCTCAGCTCATGAATCGCACTTCTTCATATCTAAATCTCAAATCTCATCCCTTTTACTTGTTTGTTTTGTTCTTGTTTTCTGGTTTCTTTTCTTGTTTTGCTTAGTTTATGATTTTATTTCTTTTGTTTGATCTTTCATTGAGTAGTTGTTAGATCAAAACCACAATCTTGTCTTGGTTTAGCTTAATAATAGATTCTATATAGCTTAGTGTGTTAGATCTTGCTCCTTGTGGATCGATCCCTATGCTATATTACAAAAGACCACCGTGCTCTTGCGATTAGTCCGGGTTTAATCTCGGTAGAGAAAAAACCTATCATCATGTTTCTACGATCAAATATGATAAAAACCTTTTAATCACCTTGTGAGTATCTTTAAATAGTTTTATCGCTCACTATACACGAACTGATCGGTCTATATTCACACAAGCTATCTGAGTTTTGAGTTGTTGATATTAGAAATATGATAGTGTTTGCTCTTTTATTCCAGTACATCATTCTCAAAGAAAATTTTGACCATACCACATACATCTCCTTTAGTGTCATTCCAGAAGTGATGACAAATAGCTTCTATGAACCCATCAGTTCCTAGAGCTCGATTAACTCCAATTTCAAAGACAACATTTTTTTTTGTCTCATGTTCTGAAACTGGTTGAGTTAGGAGTAGTTTCACATCTGGAGTTATCTTCATACGTTCCTCAATAGCCATTTCATCTAATGATATTGAATTGCTCGCCGTTTACATGTTTTGAAAGTTAGCTTCATCAACTTTGGAAATGGCATCATCTTTTTTATGTACAATACTAGAGTCATCATTTTATTCTGTGACGCAGTTACGAGTCTCCCTTTATTTAGTTACTCCATCGAATTATCGACTATTCCGATCACCGCCACATAGCCGATTGTTACGACTTCTGTGCTCCTAGGTTCTTCCTACATCATAGTATGCTTGTTAGAGCTCTTGTCTAATTTTATTAATCGTGTAATGCATCATCTATTATGTTTCTGATGATCCCTATTCTTTCTACTGAATTATGCTTATTACATTGTTCCATTTTTCAATATACGTATAACACTTATAAAATTGAGAAGACAAGCCTCTAACGTCATCTTCCCATCTTATCTAATCTATTCTTGTTTAGAAATTTCTCTTCCTGGGCGAGTCACTTATAATAATCAAAATATCCTCTTCACGGAATTGGTTCATTTTCATTAGTGATATTTAGAGGCATATCATCACACTTAGCTAGTTGAAGTTCATTTTCCGATGTCGGACATCGTGTTTTCCATTATGGAATAATCAATTCATGCCCCAAGAAATACTAAAAAGTATTTGTTCTTCGTTTACCCACCAAAATAGAAAAGAAGGTGCAGTTTCAGCTTCGAAAGACTCTTTGTGCTTATCTCTACTACTCAGTTCATACCCCGATTTAACATTATAAATCCCATTTTTACTCCATTTCCAACAAAACGTGTCTTTTCTTTCTACCAACGGCGTAGATTGAAAAATAAGCTCAACATCTCTCGGCAACAACAATTCATTAAACTTCTCCACGTTTCAATTTTTTCTATGTTGATAATGAGACAATCCACTAATAACTCAAGATTAAAAATGGTTTCTCTGCTAAACGGTCTTCTCGGGTGGTCATCAGAAATCCAACTATCCATCGAAGACGAGTGTCTAAACCATTACCTATGACTCTTCTCGACCCCTTAACCAATAACTCTCATCCAAACAAATACTTCGCCAAGAAAATGACCCTTTACAACCCTTTGATGCAGAGAGAATATTAGAGGTAGGGTGGTATCTGCTTTGAAACAGTCTAGCAAATAGAGACATTGGCTCATGTAGTAACCTCCAAACCTATTTTTCAAGGAAGGCCTGATTGAAACAAATGAAATCTCTAAAACCTATACCTCTTAACAATTTTAGTAATTTCATTTTCTACCAACCAATCTAATGAATCTTTTTTGTCCTTGTTGCAAATTCCATCATAAATCCATCATCACACTAGTAATTTTTTTGATAAATACTAACCCATAGTTTGAAATACGACATTGTATAAGTCGATATTTCTATTGTAACCGATTTCAAAAGCACTTCCTTACCTCCTGCGGAAAAGTTCTTAGCATACCAACAATTTAACCGACCTCAGATCTTATCTTTAATGTACCTAAGCAGCTCTTTCTTTGATCCATTAAAGCATTCTGGTAAGCCGAGGTACTTTCCAAGCTCACCCATGTGTAAGATACTTGTTCTTGTATGAATCCAAGCCTTAATATCCTCGTTAACCAGTTCACCAAAGATTAATGCTGATTTCTCAACGTTGATATTTTTACCTGATATGGCTTCATATTTAGCTAAGCACTCTAATATCCCCTCAGTCTGAGCCTTAGAATCTTGACAAATGAAAAGCAAATCGTCGGCAAAGAGAAGGCAGTTGATTTTAGGACCCCTTGCATCAAACTGATACCACATCTATCTCTGCTTTATTTAAAATATGTATCAACGCTTCAATACATAGCAAAAACAGAAACGAGGATAAAAGATCCCCCTTTCTGATACCACATTGTTGTCTAAAGAGCCAAAAAGGTTTCCCATTGATGAGTATCAAATATGAAATTGAGCATACGCATTCCAAGATCCAGTTGATCCACAAATCGCAAAAACCATGACCAGACAGAATGCGTTTGATAAAACTCCATTCAATTCTATCATATGCTTTCGACATACCCATCTTAATAACCATGAAATTATCATAGATTGACTCAATAGTGCTTAAGCTGTGAATTACCTAACGAGGTATCAAAATGTTATCACAAATTAACCGCTTAGAAACGATGGCAGATTTAGTTGGGGAAATAATACTCGCCAACATCAATTTCAATCTATTCATGAGAATCTTAGAAATGATTTTATATAAGACTGAACACAAGCTTATCGGTCTTAACTCAAAAATTCTTGTAGGCGGAATAACATTCGGCAATAACAAAATCTGAGTATGATACCAATTTTTTTGCATCCTGCATGTCTGAAAGAATCTCTTCACCTCCATGATGATACGATCTTTGACCACTGTCCAATATCTTTTAAAGAAAAACCTATTAAACCATCATGGATAGGCACATTATCATTTTTAATAGAAAAGGCAGCCAATCTAATTTCCTCATTCGTTACGGGACATGTTAAAATCTGGTTCATCGTATTAGTCACTTGTACCAGTTGTCTTTCTAGCTCATCTAAAACCGTGGCTGAAGCTTGGGATACGAATAGTTCCATGAAATATTTTTCTGCTACTTCAGCTTTTTTATCATTCGACGCTTGAACTATTCCTAAATCATCCATTAAGAAACTTAATGAAATCTGCGTTCTTGAGGACTTTACCGAGGCATGAAAATTTTTAAAGTTTCGGTCTCCTCCTTGTATCAATCTTTCACGGCTTTTTTGATGCCAATAACTCTCTATAGCATTATACGCCAACCACTACAAGAAAACAATCCATTTTCGAGGAAGACTGGCACTCGGAAATTTGCGAGGATATTACGAGTGAAATGCTTGGAAAACTGTTTTACTCACAATTTACTCACAAATTTGCGTGAAAAATCTGTATTCGCAATTCTCTCGCAAAATTGCGAGTCCTTTGCGAGGAGAACTATTCACTCGCAAATTTGTGACAAATTTGCTAGTAAACAGTGAGAGAAAACATTTTCCTCGCATATTGGTCGCAAATTTGCGAGTTATTTGCGAGAACACCACTTCTCTCGCAATTTTGCGATAGATTTGGGAGTAACCAGTGAGAGAAAACATTTTCCTCCCAACGTGGTAGGAAATTTGCGACTAATTTGCGAGTACAACATTTCTCTCGCAAATTTGCAACATATTTGCGAGTAAACAGTTAGAGAAATCATTTTCCTCGCAAAATGGTCGTAAATTTGTGAGAGAATTGTGGGGTACCTAATTTTTATATATAAATGTTTTTCCCATGAGTAACAAAAATTTGCGAGGAATATTTCCCTCGCAAGTTCCTAGTAAACTTGTTGCAGATTTCTTGCAGAAAATCTTTTCGCAATTTCCAAGCAAATCCGTAGCAAAATTTTTTTATATATACAACTCCACACTCTCCCATCTCAATCACCAATTAAAAAATCCAAAAAAATCAAAACATCAAAAAATATGTCAGGTTCGGAGCATGAAATTTTCGTCTTGCCAGGATGGATATATCGGCAGAGATATCTAGATATCGGTGAAGTAACAAAAGAGTATCGTGATGGTGTGTGCGGATTCATATATCAAACGACTAACAACCCCCTAGCGCAGGAGAACGTTAAAATCTTTTGCCCTTGTCGAAAATGTCGGAATGAGAAGTACATCTCAATAGATAACGTGAAGAGACATTTATTTAATAGAGGTTTCACACCAAATTAAAATCTATGACTTTCGCATGGAGAAAGTTCTGATGTTGAAGAAGATAGTAGTTCTAGTCGTAGGAACTTAAACAGGGAAAGTAGTCGTCAGCATCAAACAGAAAATAGGTTTCATGATATAGTTACAGATGCATTTAAGGAAACATCATGTGCATGTGATGAAAATGCTACATTTGCTGATGTTCCAAATTATGAGTAACTGAACTTAGATGCTAAAATTTTTATGATATGTTAGACACTGCGAATCAACCTATCTACAATAGATGTAGAGAAGGACAATATAAATTATTATTGGCATCTATGATGATGACAATTAAAAGTGAATACAACTTACCTGAGAATTGCATGGATGCATGAGCTGATTTAATTAAAGAATATTTTCTTGGGGATAAAAATTCGGCTGCATCTTATTATACAATTCAGAAATTGGTTTCTAATCTTGGGTTACCATCCGAAATGATTGATGTATGCACTGACAACTGCATGATATTTTGTAAAGGTGATGAAAAGTTGTAGGAGTGACACTTTTGTGGGAAACCAAGATATCAACCTACAAATGGACGTACACGTGTAGCATTGCAGTGGGATGTGGTACTTGTCAATCACGGACATGCTGAAGCGTCTATATCTTTCTGAAAAATACAGCGCCTGCCATAAGATAGCATGCCCAACATACAACTCGAGATGGAGAGATTACCCATCCGTCTGATGCAAAAGCATGGAAACACTTTCAAACGATATACTCTAATTTCGCTAACGAGTGCAGAAAAGTGTATCTTGGTTTGTGTACAAATGAGTTTAGTCCATTCGGTAATGTCCGGTAGAAACTACTCGTTATGGTCTGTCATCTTGACGCCATACAATCTCCCACCGGAAATGTGCATGTAGAGGAACTTTGTTCATGAGCATTTTAGTGCCCGGTCCTAAGCACCCGAAGAAATCGTTAGACGTTTTCCTTCAACCTCTGATCCATGAGTTGCAACAGTTATGGTATGCAGGAGTTCGTACGTTTGACCAATCACGAGAGGAATTTTAAGATGCGGGCGGTCCTTATGTGAACCATCAACGACTTTCCCGCATACGGTATGCTATATGGGTTGACAACTCTTGGCAGGTTGTCATGTCCTTACTGTGCACATCAATCCGGCGCATTTCAACTTAGGCATGGCCGTAAACCTTGTTGGTTTATTTGTCATTATCGATTTCTTCCAATGTTCCATCCTTACAGGAGGAACAAGAAATTGTTCACGAGGAACAAAGTTGTGAAACTTTTTGCCCCTGTGTATATGAGTGGTGATGTTGTCTACTCTGCGCCCTACACTCATCGACAACGCTCATGGAATCTTGTTCCTAGCAAAATTTTGCTAGGAATTTTCGAGAGATCCTCGCAAATTTTACATGTGTTTTGTAATCGCAACTCACTCGCAATTTGCTCGCAAATTTGCGAGGAATTGGTGAGAAAAACATTTCCTCGCAATTTTGCGAGGAAACTGCGAGTGAAACGAGTTTGCGACTAACGAATAGCAAGGGGAAAATTTTACTCGCAAATGAACTTGCGAGTAAAATCTCACTCGCAAATGGATTGTTTTCTTGTAGTGAGCCCCAATTCATGTCGAAGGTCCTTTATACGAATAAAACAAGGGTATAATTTATTCGATTCCACTTCAAGCTCTGCTCGCAGTTCCTTGATCTGCAAGTCAAAGTTCTGGCCTGAATTCCTTTTCTAAGCGCTTAAAGCTATTCTACGTTCTGCAATACAGATCATCATACCATCATCCCTTTGTCCTTGTCCTTGTCCTTTACTCCAAGCAGCTTTTATCACTTCTAAATCATTTGGATCGTCAGCCCATCTTTTTTGAAATCGGAACTGGTCGTGAAACCTCCCTTTGTCTTCTGAGAGTTTAGCTAAAACTGGTTTGTGATTAGAACCAAATCGCTGTAAAAATATCGAGCAACTAGGAAGATCAAAAACCATGATGAGTTACTAAAGCAACAGTCAAGTTTACTTTGGATCCACATCTTACTCCGAGCACCACCCCATGTAAAGCTATTTTCAAAACTCACCACTTCATGCATATCACAATTCTGTATAAGGTTTTAGAAAGAAGTAAAGGAAAAATGATGTCTCTGAGGCCCTCTCAACTTCTCAGAATTATCAAGAATTTCATTGAAATCAACGATCATTCACTACACTTCTTTTCGTTGAATTCTTATTTTTGTAATCATATCCCCAAATAGTTTGTCTTTGTTTCACTTTTGGATGTCCATACACACACGATAAGAACCACTCTTTATCCAAAGTTATCACCTTTATAACCATGAGATTCTTATCTTCATACATAAACTCTTAAGTTAATAAATTCTTCCAAAAAATCACTAGTCTATCACTATGACCCACCGGATCCACTATTCTCAAGCTATCATAACCCAATCCTTCGCATACATGTAACATAAAATCCATAACATTCTTAGTTTTTATGAGGAAAAGGATGTCCGGGAAATGTTTTTTCCGACTTTCCGGAGATGAAGTATTGTCCAGGGATTCTTCAACCTTTGACAATTCCAACTCAAAAAGCTCATTGTGGAGGCAGCGGTTCCATCTCGGGAAACCATCGTTTTCTAGTTTTTTTTTGAAAATTTTAGTGACTTCTTCTTCATTCTCACTAGCTTTTCTCTTAGAGGGTGTTAACACTCCAATTGGAACTGCCTTTGATTCACCCTCACTTTTCTTTGCAACCCATTTCTTTTGTTCTTTCCTTCTCCAAGAACTTGGTCTTCCTCTCGGTTTTTTGCTTTTATTGCTAGTCCCAGAAGAGCTGGATCCCGAAAACTCATCTCTATCACCCATAGAACCAACAAAAAATATAGGCTCAGAGTTATCACGATCCTGGCCCATCAAAGCAATAACATCAAGAGTGTTACTTCTAATGGCCGAGGCTATTAACTTGCCTTCAGTGTTCTTAACCACCTCTTGTTTTGAAAAGTCAAGAACCATACTCTTCCCCTTGTTCACATATGAAGTAATAACTGGAGTTGGTTCTAGACGAAGCAGAGTTTTTTTGACCAAATAGGTTGTTATCAATGTCTTCCAAAGATTTTTTTATCCTTAGTTCCCTGATTCTTCTTTCTGATTCATCACCCCCTTGCACATACAATCTCATTTCATCCAAAACTTCTTTATTTGTCATATTACGTCCAAGATTTACATCGTACCCAACCTGATATTCCGTAAGAATAAGTGGACCTGATGGCGACAGATCTCTGCGTGTCTTCCTCTCATTCCTCACTGTAGCAGAGATTTGTCGGTTAAGAGGATTCAAATAGCACGCCGCTTTGTCATGTGAAAGTCTCTGACATTGGAAACATATTTTTCTTATTCGTTCATACTCGAACGAGATCTTCACACTTCTCCATTCGCCATTTGCACATTTTTGGTCGTCTTTAGCGGTCTGGATATATCAAATAAAACATGCACCCTTACGTAATCATTGATGTGAGGTTTCTCTGGATCAAATACTACATCAGTAACCTCACCAATATATTCACCAATCTCCAAGTTATAGTCATGTAATAGTTGACTGGAACATTACGAATCCTAATCCATATCGGCAAAAATTTTAAATACTCGTCAGTCGGTTCTTCTACCCATCACTTTAGGATAATAAACCAGTCATCAACAGTCCAAGCTACTTCTTCAAGCACTCTATTCAAATCCTTATGTGTTTGGATCACGAATTGGAATCTTTCTTTAGACAACGCAATTCCTCTGGTTCTTTTATAGAGTCTCCACTTTCAGGGAAGCGGGTAAATTGCATACTTGATCAATTGATTTGCTGAGTTGAGCAGTTTCCAAATGATGCTTAACTTATTCCTAGCATAGGCATTGTATTTCGATTAATTCTTTAATACAAGAGGTTCATCATCTTCCAGCGACTTCTTGTTCAAAGCCTTATCCCGTTGCTCCCCTGTCATCGTTTGTGACATCTCAGACAGTTGACGGCGGTGCCTTTTAGTTTTGTAAAAGTTGACGAAGAGTCTTAATCACAATGTTTTTTTTAAACATCTAGATATATTAAAACCAAGGTAGTTGGGCTCAGCAAAGCAGCCAATTGTCTTTACAAATAGACCAAACACGCAGTTAGAAAAATACTTACAACAACATACACAAAACATAGGAAAATTTTAAAACAGAGCACCTGTAAGATTATCAAGCTTCAAGAAGGACCAGAGTAATAACATGGATCATTAGATATTCGACTTTTCCTTCTCAATGATTTTCTGTATCCAACTTGGAGATCCTGCGGCAACATATGATTGTCGTCTGTCTTCCAATGTTACGCTCTGTGCTATAAGAAAGGAACTTCGATTCGCATCACCATTTTTAACCTCCATTTTCCAAACGTCAATTATGGATAAAGCAGAGTTGAGTTCCTTACCATGGCCTTTAAAAAGGGGCCAGTCCAGGGGTTTGAGATAGCTCCTAGCAACTCTCGTGAATCACAAGCAATGATCACATTTGTAATGCAATGGCTACCCATACTCTCTATCGCCCATAACAAACCAATGTGTTTGGCTTCGATTTCATTGTCTATGTTAGCGAAGGCTCGACGTCTATGCAGTAACACCTTTCCTCAGCTATCTCTGAGCAGCCACGATGCACCACCTAACCTTTTCTTCTTTGACCATTGAAGACCAACGTTACATTTCAACCAATTTAATGGAGGAGGTGACCAAGGCAGCTGAATCTTGTTCTGTTGTTGTGATCCAACCTGCAGAACCTGTTGAGCGTGACTTTGTGCCAAAGTCCACTTCTCTGCATCATGTCTTATTTTCGTCACACTTTCTAGAACACTAAATTGTCTCACTTCAAAGAACAAAGTGTTACGGTTCTTCCATAGTATCCATGGCACCCATGGTATACAGTCTCTACATGCTTTAGGTAGTTCCTGTGAATTACAAGCCTCAATAATGAATCCAAAATTAGCATATACAGAGGAAGAATGGAAACCATCTGTTGGAGAAGGCATTATACACAAAGACCATGTCAGTCGAGCTTTAGCGCATGTAAACAAAGCATGATTAACACTTTCCCCTTCTTCCCCGCATATTAAACATCTCGGGTCAACCTGTAACCCTGTTCGTCTTAAAGTATCAGCCACACTAATCGCTTGACTCAAAGCTTTCCATAAGAATGTTTGGACTTTCGGCGGTGCATTTAACTTCCAGATGTTATCTTTGAGGGGGTTAATAGACGGTTGTTGTGTTTCCTTGTGAATCAGGTCAGCTTTAATGCTCTTGTAGTTTAACTTATAACCTGATTTCACTGAATAAATGTCGTCTTTCGTGTATTTCCATACCTTGTAGTCATAATCAGCTATCATCGATTTGAGGAGTAGGATCCGACGTATATCCTCTGGAATGAAAAGCTCATTGAGCTTGGTCCTGTACCATGTCTGAGAGTCTCTGTCAATGAGGTCCTACACACGTAGGTTCAGGTCAATTGTCCGATTCCGGTTATAAGGTCTCCTCATATCACCATCTAATATACATGGATCCGTCCAAACAAAGGTTGATGCACCATCACCAATCATTCTTCTTAACCCCTTAACCAACAACTCACGACCATGTAACAATCTACTCCACGCATAAGAAGATCCCTTACCCAATTCTATAGCTAAAAACTCTGAATTCGCATAGTATCGACTCTTTAAAACTTGAGCAAACAGCGAGTTTGGCTCCGTTACGGCTCTCCAAGCCTGTTTCGCTAAGAGGGCTTGGTTAAACAAAGCAATATCCCGAAAACCGAGTCCACCATCACTCTTCGGAAGGCAGAGTTTCTCCCATCGTACCCAATGCATCTTTCTCTTGTCAACCACAACGTCCCACCAAAAATCCGCCATTGCGCTATTAAGATTTGTGCAAGTTTTTTTTGGAAGTTTGAATATAGACATAGCACAAATAGGCATGGAGAGCGCAATGAACTAAAGAAATACTTCTTTCCCACCTTGTGATAGATTTCGACAAAATCAACTATTGGGTCGAGAGTGGAGTTTGTCGCTAATATACCTGAGCATCTCTACTTTCGAGCCTCAAAAACACTCTGGAGGCCTAAATAGGTCCCTGCTCCCCCTTCTCCATGTATTTGTAGTGTGTTTCTGATCTGGTTTTGTACCAATTCTTCAACCCTCGAGCCAAAGGTAATCGAAGATTTTGATGTGTTGATGGTTTGAGCAGATGCTTCACCATACCTTTTAAGGATATCTTGGAGAGTTATACATTGCTCGATATTAGCTTGGCAAAGGAATAAGCTGTAATCCGCGAATAATAAGTGGTGAACCATAGGACCATTAGGATCAAACTGAATACCTCCCAATGTTCCTGACGCTGGAGCTCTGTTCAGTAATTGGATGAGACCTTCCGTACATAGAACAAAGAGAAATGGCGACAAAGGGTCCCCTTGCCTTAAACCGCGCTCTGGAATGATAGAGCCATGTTTTTGACCATTGAGCAGAACAGAATAGCTCACCGATTTTACACAAAACATAACCCAATCCGTCCATTTTTCATGAAACCCCAACGCTTTTAACAGCGAATAGAGATAAGACCACTCAACCCGGTAATACGCTTTCGACATATCAGTTTTTATGGCCATATAACCGGATGATGTCGTCGGGTGTGTTCTTAGGCTATGAACCATCTCATGAGTAATGAGGATATTGTCCGTGATTAAGCGTTTCTCGACGAAAGCTGATTGTGTGGGAGACACAATCTGAGGCAGCAATGGCTTGAGGCGATGCACTAAAATTCTTGAGATGATCTTATAAAGAACAGAGTATAGACTAATCAGACGAAAGTCCTTCATGAAATATGTTGCTTTCGTCTTCGGTATTAAGCATAAGAGTGTGTAATTTCAATCAGAAGGGAAAGTTCCTTCATTGAAGAAATCTAACACTTCCTCTATTACTTTATGACCTACAATCTCCCAATATTTCTAGAAAAAAACCCCACTCATTCCATCAGCTCCCGGTGCGCTCGAAGATTTGATCGCAAATACTGCCTTATGCACCTCTTCTCTACTGACCGTAGTTGTGAGCTTAGCATTCATGCTCAGAGTCACTTTTATTTGGAAATCATGGAGTAGCTGTGTCGCATCCGTAGGATGAAAGGAAGTGAATATGCTCTGGAAGTAAGATGCTGCAACTACCCCTTTTGCCTCTTCTGCTACATGGGTGTTCCCTCGGTCATCAATCAATTTTGGCACCCACTTTCTCTTGATCGTAGTTTTAACTGCAGAATGAAAATACTTGGTGTTTTGATCACCTGATTGTAGCCACTTTTCTCGGCTTCGTTGTTTCCAGTAAACCTCTTCGTCACGATAGGCTACTGTCAGTTCCTGTTTCAGCGATCTCATGAGGCTAAAGCAAGGATTAGGAGACGAGTATTCAACATCCAGAGTTGCTTTAAGTTTCTGAATTCGATCAAAGGAGTTAGGCTTAGTCCTCTTCTTCCACTGGTTGAGACTTCTCCGACATTCCGATATGCGGTTTACAACTGATGAAGAAGCTATGCAATTGCCTTTGTTCCATGCCTGAGAAACAATCTCCTTAACTCCATCTTTTTCAATCCATCTATGGTCAAAGCGGAACTGTCCCCAAAACCCAGCTCTTTCTTCAAACAAACGCAATAAAATTGGGCGATGGTTTGAACCTGCACTGTCCAGGAAGGTTTGTGTGGCCTTTTGGAATTATGAGAACCACTTTTTGTTTCCAAAAGCCCGGTCCAACCGAAATTGTATCCACATGTTATAACTCTTGCCAGCCCATGTAAATCCATTACTCTTGCTTGGCAATTCATTCATCTTGCAAGCTGTTAACATATTCGCAAAAGGTTGAAAGGAAGCTTCACTTCTTCTCGGGCCACCCTACTTTTCATTGTTACTTAGGATTTCATTAAATTCACCAATTTGAATCCAATTTTCCTTTCTACCAACACGATGCGAGTAAGTCTTTTCCACACTTCCGGACGATACTTCGAAGCAGGTTCACCATATTTACATGATACGAAGAAAGTAGAAACACCAAACTGTACAAGCATATCTACAAGATTTTTATTTACAAACTTGAAATCTATTTTGACTGAATTCTTTCAAAGGATTACTAAGCCACCACTTAAACCGACCGGGTCCACTGTGAAGACTTGATCAAAACCCAACCAAACTTTTAAGTCAACCAAAACATCACGTTGATTCTTTGTTTCCATTAAAAAGATTAAATTGGGGCTAAACTCATATCTCAGCTCCTTGAGACGATTTGTTGTCAGGTCCGGCCACAGTCCCTGACAATTCTAGCTCAGAATGATCACTGCATCCGCGGTCGTTCCTCCTGCGGAACTGCCTCTGTCTCCATCCGCTTAACCAGCTTGGAAGGAGTATCAATTACATCAGTTGCCTTTCTCTTGTAAGTGACTTTGACCAGATTAGCTTCTTTTGGTTTCTGAGATTTCTGCGCTCCAGCTAGTCTCTGGGCTTTGGATGGTCTTCTTCTAAGTTTCGCAGGCTTCGACGAAGTTCCGTAAGAGCTCACCTCCACAGGCAGCAGCTCGTGAACCGTAGAACTTCCTCGTTGCTTATGGGGGTCTGAGCATTGACCAGTTCCTGGAAATTTGGCCATGTTTTGGCTTTGGAATAAAGTGCGGCTGTGGCCAGCTTTCATGGACGCCGATAGCAGCTTATCGAAGACTGGAGTAGGTTCTGAAGAAGACATTACTCTCTCAAAGTTGAACAGTATCCCTTTACTTTTGTCAATGTCTGAATGAAACACAGGTAGCGGCTCCAAGCTTAATAAAGTCTTCTTAGCAATCAGATCTGTTTCTGCTTTAAAGACTGTAGATTGAATTCGCAGAAGTCTAGCATTGCGTTTAGCCTCATCCAGAGTCATTAAGTATTGCCGCATTTCATTAAGGACTTCCGGTGCAATCTTTTTCCTTCCTGTGATTGGGCCAATCCCCACTTGATCTTCAGTGAGAACTCCCCACAGAGGGTCAGATCTTGAGATGATAGGCTCAGATGAGGATTGAGTGTTACTCTCCATGGGCTTCATAACGTAGCCGCTGACCGGATTTGAAGCAATAAGGGACAATGAGCCTTGTCATGGGTTAGCCGCTGACATATATAACATCGTTTTTTGGACTCTTTTGAAGTTAAACAAAAGCTTCGCCACTTCTCCTTTTGGAAAGTTCACTACTCTTGTTCGAGGAACAAGCTTAGAGACATCAAAAAGGATTTTCACTCTGATGTACTCTTTTCGTTGTGGGCGATTCAAAGTCAAAGGCCACTTCCTTTACCTGGCCAATTAACTCTCCCAAAGCTGTGAGTGATTCCTTTGTAAAATAATTCACCGGGATGTTTCGAATCTGTACCGACACTAAGAGAAATTTTTGATGATCAGGCGATGGCGTTTCAACCTGTTTCTCCATTACCACCGACCAATCGTTGAAGGTCCAAGCTCCTTTCCTCAGTACCTCCTCCAAATCTTCCTTATATCGGAATATAAATTGGAATCGCTATTTGCTTAGAGCAACCCCATGTACACGGTCAGACATACAAAACTTGCGAGGGAGGTCCATTATAAGGTCTGCCATAAGTTGGAACGGGGGATTTAGGGTTCGGCCAATGATACTTAGGGCATTGGGCTCACTTGACAGAAACTCCGGCAGGTCGGGCAGAGTGATTGGAGCTTCATCCTCAGCAAGAGTCATAGCTTTGAGCGCTTTCTCAATCTTTGGGTCCATCAAAAAAACCGACAAATCAAGAACCACTTTTTGCAAGATAAGATCAAGCTGAAGAACACTTTGAAGAAAACCGTTCAAAGACAGTTTCCTCTAAAGACAAACAAGAAATCAGGAACAGTTGCAGAGATTAAGCCCCACTACACCACTATTTTGGAAGAAATCCACGACACAAGAAATGTTATCGACAAAGAGCTCTCTTTCACATACAAGCCAAAGCCTCTAGATGAAAGAGAGTGTCCTAAGCCCACTAAAGGAGAATAAAAACAAATGAACGTTTATATAATTAGATTCATATTAATCATAACAATTTAAATTATTAGACTATTAAGTTAGATTGCCTCTGAACATCTGAGGTTATGTTTTAATGACAAAGTTTTCATCGATGGCAGCACGTTTATTTTTTTATAACTCGTTGTTCTTCGTTGTTAGTGGTGAGCGGAGAGAAAAATTGCAAAAGCAAAAATCTTTACAACTTTGTTGTCCTTAATGTTGATTCGACTAAAAGTTCATAAGTGTGGAATTTCTTCTTCCGCTGATCTCATAGAAATTTTTTCGCGAAATTTTACAGCAAGGTAATAGGCATGGGCATTTAATTCCAACACGAAAATTCGAGTCGATTCAGACTCGAAAAACTCGCATCCGAACTCGAACCATTATCTGAAAAAATATATCAGATCTTATGTCAAAGTAGTTCGAGATTTTCGGATTCATCCGAACCGAATCGAACCTGAAACCCGAAATAATATATGGATATCCCAAACTCTTGCATGCACATATACATACTCTATCTCTATATCCTTATCACGCATGCTCCCTAAATAAATTTTTAAATCCCGAGTCGAACATGAATCCGAACTTTAAAACATCCGAAAAATCAGAAACTCCGGCCAAACTTGAAACTCGAAAATCAAATAAAAGGTGGAGAGACTGAAAATGAATCCAAACCAAAACACTCGAAAGTACCTGAATCAAAAAATAGTATTGGGTCTAACCGAGGCTTGAACTCAAAAAAAAACTGATCCGAACATTTTGAAAACCTGAATGGAACTTAAAATCATGAATTCTAATACCTGAATATGAATTGAACCTGATCCAAACCCGAATGAGATCACGAACACCTAATTCTACTAGACAACTTGAAAAATTATTTTGGTTTAAAAGTAGGTTGCAAATCAATAAACAGATGAGTTTAGTGTCCCATTTTAAAAATTCCAGCACTACGAAAAGATATTTGAAATCAACGGATGGATGCTGATATGAAATAATCAATGACGCCAAAAGTTTATATAATTAGATTCCTATTAATCATAACAATTTATTATTTATATAATTAGTTTTTTCTCCACTTTTGCTCTCTCTCTAACTAATAAAAAAACTCCACAACACTAGCCGGCGCATCAATGGCACACCCACTCCATAGTCTCCAGTACTATAAAATCCCATTCGAATCTATTCATGAATCCACCAAAAACACATTTTCATCAAAAAAATTTGATTCATCAATGGCGGAAGCTTGCAGAGTGAGGAGGATGAAACTGGGGAGCCAAGGCCTTGAGGTTTCGGCTCAGGGACTTGGTTGCATGGGTCTCTCCGCCTTCTACGGTGCTCCAACCCCTGAGATCAACGCCGTCGCACTCTTTCGTCACGCTATTAACGCCGGTGTCACATTCCTCGACACCTCTGATATCTACGGTCCTGAGACTAACGAGCTGCTCCTAGGCAAGGTAAAACATTTCTCGTTTAGTAAGGTTGTAGTACTTCTATTATGTAACTGTCTCCGTTCCCAAACCGAACATGTACTAAATATTAATCAGGGAAGCTCATGAACGTTCTTGTGACGTTTGCTTTACCATAATTACCATATTTCTTCTGCTACCAAAATAAGATTCGCGCTATATGCAAGTAAATATACTAAAATATAATTACAATATTTAGAATGTAAACCGACATAATAAAAACCCGTATGATTAGATTTACTATCAAAATTTTATTTTGTATTACATGATATAGAAAATTTAAGAATAATATACCATAAACAAAAAATCTGAATACTTTGAATCAGATATATCTCCGATATGAAAAGAGTGGAGTAGTTTGTTAGATAACTTGTTCATCATTGAGCATTTTAATTTGGCTGGCATGGGTTGAGGGAGAAAGTGGAATTAGCAACGAAATTTGGGATCACAATTTCTGAAGATGGAAAGTTTGGTTTCAGAGGAGATCCAGAGTATGTGAGGTCTGCTTGTGAGGCCAGCTTAAGGCGTCTTTGTGTTACCTCCATTGATCTTTATTACCTGCATAGAATTGACATCACTCTGCCCATCGAAGTCACCGTAATGCCTTCCTTCTTGGTTCAAAAACGTGATGATATAATTTAAATTCTAATGTGCTGTTTCTTGTGCTTGTTATGATTTCTTTTTCTTTCTGCTAAGATGGGAGAACTGAAGAAGCTTGTTGAAGAAGGTAAAATAAAGTATATCGGTTTGTCTGAAGCTTCAGCTTCAACTATCAGAAGAGCACATGCTGTTCACCCGATAACTGCTCTGCAAATTGAGTGGTCCTTATGGTCTAGAGACGTCGAATAAGATATCATTCCTACCTGCAGGTGTCCAGAGACCATAATCATATCTCATCCATTAATTAAAATTTCCTCTTCATTTACATGTCCTTTAGTTTAATAAATTAATATCTCTCCTCTTCTTCAGGGAACTTGGGATTGGGATTGTCGCTTAGAGCCCTCTAGGAAGAGGCTTCTTGGCATCTGGACCTAAGCTTGTTGAGAATTTGGACCAAAATGACTATCGAAAGGTAAGTAATGTTGTGTGCAAGTTCTCTACACCACAAGTCAAGATATGAAGTCACATTTATATGTTGTGCTTGTTGTTATTTTTCTCTTTCATAGCAACTACCAAGATTCCAACAAGAGAACCTAGACCAGAATAAGACTCTCTACGAGAAAGTCCAAGCGATGGCGACAAAGAAAACCTGCACTCCTGCGCAGCTAGCTTTGGCATGGGTTCACCACCGAGGAGATGATGTTTGTCCTATTCCGGGAACCTCGAAGATTGAAAACCTCAACCAGAACATTGGAGCTTTATCCGTGAAGCTCACTCCTGAAGAGATGGTTGAGCTTGAAGAAATTGCCCGACCAGATGTCGTGAAGGGGGAACGGTATGATAGTAATATGGCTACTTACAAGAACTCGGAGACTCCCCCTTTGTCTTCTTGGAAAGCAGCATAAAAACATCTGTTTCTTTCTCGATGCTGAGTTTGATTATGAAGGTAATATGCGAATTAGAGCGTTTGCCAAAACCATGGTCATGTTGTTTTTAAGGATTGTGTGTGCGTGTGTGTTAATAAGATTGGGTACATGGTTTTGCGTTAAGAAGGAATCAGTGCCTAAGAAAGAATAAGTTTATTTTCTATGTAATTTTGTTTTTGTTTGAGTTTACTTTAAGAAAGTAAAAGAAACTGAAGAATAAGCTTAACGGAATTGAAACAGAGTAAACAGAATCTAACGGCTCTATAACCGAATTGTAACGGCTTTTTTTTTCTCCTCCGTATACGTGTTAGCGTGTAGATACAATCTGATAGCCCCCTCAAACTGGTGAGTAGATGTTCGAAATACCAACCTTCCTTAGAAGATTGTGAAACTAAGCAGGATAAAGCGGTTTTGTCATTATGTATGCCAACTGACAATCGGATCGAACATGTAAGAGCTTGATCGTACCATCTTCAACCTTTTCACGAACTGCATGACAATCTCTTTCCGCATGTTTCATTCTTTCGTGAAAAACATGATCAGTACCGATATGAATCGCTGCCATATTATTACAGTAAAGTGATGTTGGTCCTTTCCCAAATCTTGAAGAGGTTCCATAGTCAATCAATTTCTTTAATATCATACGACATATTTCTATATTCTTCCTCGACTGATTAATGAGAAACCATTTTCTGCTTCTTTGATTTCCATGAAATCAAAAAATCTCCAAGAAATGTACAATATCCTGATATAAAACGTCGAGTGTCCACACAAGAGCCACAGTCAGCATCAGCAAATACTTTGCGTTCCAAATCTGATTTTGCTGTGTAAAATAAACCCTGCCCAACAGTTTCTTTGATATATTGCAAAAATTTGTGAACTGCTTTAAGATGAGGGATACGAGCAACAGAAGTGTATTGAGCCAATTTATTAACTGTAAAAAAGAAAGGTATGGTCTTGTGATGCAGAGATAGTTCAATTTTCCAATGATGCTTCTGTATCTTTCAGGATCAGGTAGTAACTCTCCTTTATTTGAGATAATTTTTTATTTAGTTCCATAGGAATAGATGAAGGTTTGCTGCCTAGAAAACCAGTGATATCAAGTAACTCAAGAAGATATTTGCGTTGAGATATACAAATACCAACACAAGACCTTGTAATTTCCAATTCAAGAAAATATCTCAAAGCTGCAAGCTCTCTCAACTTGAAGCAATCCTTAAATTGTGTTTTGAAACTGACAGCAAACTCATCATTATTTGTAACAAATTACTATGTCATCGACATAAACCAATATCAAAATGAAGTTATGACCCTGAATATTTGTAAACAAAGTATAATCTAAGTGTTGTTTGATGAAACCAAAGCTTTGGAGAACCTCTGCAAACTTGAAATACCATTGTCTTGAGGCTTGTTTCAAACCATAAAGAGATCTTTGTAGTTTGCAAACAGCTTTCTATGGTAATGGTTCATGTATTTTCTTCTCATAACCAGGAGGTAAACGTATATAAGTTTTTACATCAAGATCTCCATTGAAAAAAGCATTTGAGACATCCAACTGATACAGAGACCACCACAATATAGTTGCCACACCAAGTAACATTTTCAATGAAGTTAGCTTGGCCGCATGTGAATATGTATCTACAAAGTCAAGACCCTCTTTCAAGGTGTAGCCTTTAGCTACTAAACGAGATTTGTGCCATTCTAAGGTACCAGCAGAGTTGTATTTGACCTTGTAGACCCACTTACAACCAACAGTGTTCTTTCCAGGAGGTAAAGAACATATATTCCAAGTATAGATACCTTTTAAAGCATCTATTTCAGTATCCATTGCATCATCTCAGACATTAATGTATTTTGCCTCTGTATATGTGCGAGGTTCAAGATCTTTAGTGATGGTTGCAATAAATATATGAAAATCTGATGATAGCTGATCATAAGAAAGAAAATTACACATGGGATAAGCCACCTTTGTATCAATAATATAACAATGATAGTCTTTAAGATACACATGTTGCTTAGACTTTCTTGCAGGTGTAATAACCTAATCATCATATTCTTTTGTATGAACAAGTTCAACGTCTACTATATCACCTTGAGGCTGAATTTTAAGTTCAAAATCTAGTGAAGAAGTTTCCTGTGTTGAGAACTCTGTATCAACCAATTCAGTGTCAACTCTTTGAACACTTTGAGGCTGAAATATAGGTTTAGAGTTATTATCAGGAAATTATCTTTTGCTGGAGGTGGAGAAAAGAATAGATCCTGCATTTTCGCACTAACATAACTTGTTGCAAAGGAAAATAAGTGTTCATGGAAAACCACATGACGAGACAGAAATACTTTGTGAGTTTCTAAGTCCATATTTTTATATCCTTTGCAACCTGTAGGATAACCCAAGAAGACACAAGCTTTTGCTCTTGGTGGAAACTTATGTCCTTGAGCAGGAGAGACAACAAAAAACTTTCACTGCATTGTAATCTGGTAACTTTTCCATCAAAAACTCAAAAGGAGATTTGTTGGAAAGATCCTTTGATGGTAGCCTATTGATGAGAAAAGTAGCAGTCATAATGCATTCACTCCAATATTGGAGAGGAATATGAGACTGAAACATGATACCACGAGCTACATTGAGACGGTGTAGATGCTTTCTCTCAACTACAAAGTTCTATTGGGGAGTTCCAGGACATGAGTGATAAACCAAAATCCCTTTTTCTTTGTAAAATTGAACTCCAGAGCATTCTGATCTTAAATCCTTAATGGTTGCATCAAACTGATTTTCGATGAGTTGAACAAACTAAGGAATAATTTGAATAACCCTATGACTTATTCCTGAGAAGATATACCCATGTTTCACGTGAGTAATCATCAACAGTTATCAAGAAGAATTTGAGACCATCATAAGAAGTGACTGCAAAAGGACCCCAAGTGTCAATGTGAATGAAATCAAAGGCTTTGTTTGTCTTATTATTCCGAGATATGAAAGGAAGATGTCTTTGTTTAGCCAAATGACAAGTCTTACAATGTACTTCTCCTAGTGTTTTATTCTCTGAGAATGAAATAGACAAGGAATCAGCCATTGAAACAAACTTTTTATAAGAAGGATGTCCCAACCTTGAATGCCATAAATCTGAATCCATCTTGATACTAGCATATATGTCATGAGAATTTTGAAGCGACTTAGATGACTGTAAGTCCATGAAGTAAAGATTGTTGATGAGTTTACCAGTGCCAATCATCAATTATTTGGTAAGATACTTAATTTCACATCCAAAAGGATCAAACGAAACACCACAATGTAATTGTTTTACCATAGAACTCAAACTCTATAAGTGGAACTTAAACTGAGGAATGTAAAGGACATCATGAAGCAAAATTTTGTCTGTGAGACGAATGGTTCCTATTCCATTTATTCTAACAGAAAAACCAGTAGAAAGTTCTACTGTTGTATCTTGTATAGGAGTTAAATGTTGAAATAGGTCATTGTCATAAGAAACATGGTGAGTAGCACCAGTATCCATAACCCAAGTATTTCTGCATACTATTTTATCAGATAGATAGTCTAAATAATGCTTATTCTCCTTTGATAATGTGCAGAATATAGACGGATAGAAAATACTAGTCATTTGACAAATTGTAGGAGGTGTACTTGAGCTGAATCCATCTGAAGAGACCTCGGGAATTACAATATTTGTAATTGGCATAGGTTGAGGTTGGAGTTTAGAATTGAGATATGCAACTAGATGTTATATTTGATCTTTTGATAAAGAAAACCTTCCTCTGCATCTGGTGCACAAGTGTTAGACAAAGCTAGATTGGCATGAGATGTAAAGCGTTGAATCTGAGATTGACTGAACCGTTGATTCTTTGGTTTACATCCAAGAGGATAACCATGAATCTTATAGCATTTGTCAATAGTGTGACCAGATAAACCACAATGAGAGCAAGATGGTCGATTCCTTTGATAACCAACTTCAGAGTTTTTGTTTTTGATATGATGTTTTGACTTGAAATGCAAAATGATATGGATATGAAATCACTCGTTGTCTTTGAGATGCATCATATTCAAGCATGGTGTACATCTCAGATATAGTTGGTCTCTGTTTAATGTTGAGAATTTGGCCTCTGATGTTAGCAAATTCATCATTTAGTCCCATAAGAAACGGAGTGATTCGAGTAGTCTCTAAGTCATCTAAGAGTTTCATGACTTGAGAACAACATCCTCCATTTTCCATCAGATTCTTTGTATAAGCAAGTTGTTCCCATAATGTGATCTTCTTCGTGTGATACTTAGATAGAGACATGGATCCTTGACGCAAAGATGAGATTTCTTGTTCCTAGTTATAGATATGAGGAAGATTACTCTTATGAAAACGCTTGTACGAGTCATTTCAAATTCCCATTGCATCTTGAAAGTATAGAATGCTTGAATAGATATGTTTTGAAACAACATTGAGAATCCAAGCCTTTACCATAATATTACATCTACATCATATGTTGTATAGAGTATCAGATTCAAGTGGGCGCGGAAGAGATTAATCAACGAAACTAATCTTAATGGCATTCTCCGGTAAGCATACGTCCCATACGGACATGTGAATGTAGTCTTTTTCTGGCCTGCTAGATGAATGAGAATCTGAAAGAAACCTAAATAGCCATCAAGAAAGAAATAATAAGGATGGTTAGCAAGTATCTCCAGCATTTGATCAATAAAAGGAAGCGGAAAATTATCCTTTCTTGTGGATGAGTTCAACTTCCTGTAATCAATGAACATCCTGTGGCCTGTGATAGTCCTAGTGGGAATGAGCTCGTTCTTCTCATTGGTGATGACAGTTATCCCACCTTTCTTTGGTACAACATGTACTGGACTCACCCATGTGCTATCAAAAATAAGATAAAATAACACCTGCACTCAAAAGTTTAAGAATCTCCTTCTTGACAACTTCATCAACTTAGGATTGAGTCTCCTTTGATGTTCGATGGAAGCCTTGGATTCATCCTCCAAGTGGATCCTATGCATGCAGAGATCTGGAGAAATACCTGTAATATCATCCAAAGAATATCCCAACACTTTTCTATACTTCCTAAACTTCGAAAAAGCAAGGCAGTCTCAACATTGTTTCAAATTAGCATTGACAATTACAGGATATGTAGAGTTAGGACCTAAGAAAACATACCTTAGTCCTGCAGGTAGTGGCTTGAGCTCGACTTTTGGAGCTTTCAGATCGCTCCAATCAGCACTCGAACTCACCACCAATGATATTAAAGTCGCAGGTGATGGCTCTTCGAGCTTAACAAATGCGACTTGCTTCTCAACAGTAGGTGTTGAATCCAACAATTCAGCAACCTCAGAAGTACCTACATCCAAAAACCCATACTCACTTTAAATTTGAGTTAACGCTACCTGTGATGGATCCTCAGTGTAGAGCTCTTCAGCAGAGTCTTCGATAACATCAGCAAGTGTATCAACCAAAACTGTGTGCCCATCAATGGTAGGCTTCTTCATGGATTTCTCGATGTTGAACTTCATAGTTAACTTCCCAAGTCGGAGATCTATTTGACCATTCTGCATATCAATCATGACTCTAGTAGTGGATAAGTACGGTTGACGTGGGCGGTTTGCGGTGTCAAAGTTTAATAATTTATAGACCTAATATCCTACGCTCGATCCCGCAAGAGAACGAGGTCAATTGTAGTATTTTAGGATCGTCCAAGGATTTAGAGGCTTGTACTAGTAGAACCTAAACAAGGAGAATATACTAAGGGTTCTAGTCTAGAGGGCGATCTAGTAAGATACTGTCACGAGTCTCTACTAAACCTAATCGAAATCAAAGGTAGCCATGGTGATTGTGCATAAAACAAAGCAATAACAAAATACCATAAAAGTAGAAAGCCGACAAAGAGTAAACTTGGATCTAATCAAAAGAAAGATAGGATCTTGAGACAATNTACTGTCACGAGTCTCTACTAAACCTAATCGAAATCAAAGGTAGCCATGGTGATTGTGCATAAAACAAAGCAATAACAAAATACCATAAAAGTAGAAAGCCGACAAAGAGTAAACTTGGATCTAATCAAAAGAAAGATAGGATCTTGAGACAATGGTTATGGGTTCGGGTTCAATCTAAGGAAGTAATGGATTTGGGCATACACACTACAAGGCTCAACTTTTGTTTGTTGTCCATGTAAACATGCATGTGATAGTAAATCTTATGCCCTTTCAAACAACTAGCACCTAGGTAACATCCATTCTCATGGGCCCAATTGAAAGACATAGATCTAGTTCTCTCAGGCATTTCATCGAACACTTTCTAGGCATCATTGAGCAAGCAATAAACTTTGAAGAACTAAACTAGATCTAGTATAAATCTATGCAAAGATCTAGCCTAAACATCCATTACAACCCTAGATCTAACCCTAGCCTACCATATCTCAAGATCTAAGAAAGATCTACTCACTAAAACTCATGGAAATCCAAAGACAAGAAATGGGTCTTTGAGCTCCCATGGTTTTAGAAGAATAAATCTAGAAAGAAAGATGAGAAAGATAAGATCCAAATCACTCAAACAAACAAAGAGTTATTACAAGGTTTTTAGATCTCAAAACAAGGTTCAAGAAGTGTCTCAAATGTTTCTAAAAAGATCTCTCTTGTTCTTGGAACATAAAAAGGTATTTATACTAAAGAGAGAATAGAGGAAGCCCTTAAAAAAGGGCATTTTCGGGCAAAGGTAATCAGCCATCGACCTCCAAGGTCGATGGGAGCATGCACAAGGTCGATGGGAGCTTCCCTTTGGCAACAAGGGTGTTGGTTGCTGGAAATGTAGGCAGCCATCGACCTTAGGTAGCTAGCCATCGACCTTGAGGTCGATGGGAGCTCCCCTTTAGCAGTTTTGATGGCTTCTTGCTTCTATTTGATGCCTTGTTGATCCCCAATTCTTCCATAGCCTTTTGCTCCTTTTTTTCCTTGATTTCTTAGCTCCAAATACACCTTGAATCGATCCCTAGAGCCTCCATAGATCCATCCATAGTTGCACCTACAAAATGCAAAGAAAATGCAATGCAAATGCAAAATGTTCCTAAACTAGACTCTAGACTCAAACTAATGCATTCTAGGACTTAGATGCCATATATACAACNTGTCATATATACAACCTAAAAGTGGATGAAACTAAGCTAAAATGAACGTAATTATGCATGAAAATATATATACATCAACACCCCCGAACTTGTCCTTTGCTTGTCCTCAAACAAACAACAAAGACCAAACATGGAAATGAGGTTTGCAAGTGGGAACTCAAAACCAAGATAACAAAAGTAATGCCTTATGCCTAATGTCCTCAAGACAAGTAAAATGGTGCAAAGATCATCTAAGAGCCTAAGTACTTCTCCATGATCATCACAAGACCAACTCTGAGAATCTAAGCTAAGCATCCATAGACTATCTCATTATCAATTTCTTTTTACATTCAATTATGCTAAGGCGTGAGTTGTTTACTCATGGGAAATGTATCTTATCTATTCGGTTTGGAGTTCAAAGAAGGGTTTTAATGTAAATAAGTATAAAAAGAAGAGGGTTCACTCGATTTTTGGATTGGTTTCTCTCAAACAAAGTAGTGCAAGACACTAGGCAAAAGCACAGTGGTAGCCGAACAATTTATGCATACAAAGCAATTACTTCCTTTAATTGTTCCCACCCTGTTGCTTCCTAAGGATCTAGACACTTACTTTATATTCTACCCATCCTAATTCTAGAAACCATAAGCTTTTATTGAACCAAACTCTTTCATTCTTTTTCTTTCTTTTTGTAGACAACTAGAGATTCTTAAACATTTTAGACTTCTAAGCTTCTAACCTTCTTTTGTATTTCAAGAGCCAATATCTAATCACTTGGATTCTTTGTTTCTTTTTCTTTTAAGGGTGGACTCTCTAAGATTTTAGTATTTTAAGGCTAGAGCTTTAACTTATTACTAATCTCTAGTGCCTTTTTTCTTTCACTTCTTTCTCTTATCTTTTTTGATTTTTCACCTTCTTTATTTTTCTTATTTGAAAAACCTAGGATCATATAAGCACTTAGGGAACATATACTTGACTCAATATTCACAAACCATTCCCAAGACTTAGACAAACCCAAAAACCACAAAGATTTTCCCCTCCTATAACTCTATTTAGCCTTAAAGTGAGGCTAACTCTAAGGAAGTATCCCCTTTGTCGTTCAACTTCAATTAACGTGGGTTTTTGCCCGTGTGTGCACTTTCCTAAAGAGGCCTCACATAACGANACCACAAAGATTTTCCCCTCCTATAACTCTATTTAGCCTTAAAGTGAGGCTAACTCTAAGGAAGTATCCCCTTTGTCGTTCAACTTCAATTAACGTGGGTTTTTGCCCGTGTGTGCACTTTCCTAAAGAGGCCTCACATAACGAAATACTAGGGGGTTTGAAGGAAAGGTTTAAGGGTTCATAAGGATAGATTACTACTCTAAAGAGGAGAGTAGCCCTTTAAGCTAAGCAAGAGTGGTAAAAATGGATATAACATAGCTCAAATGTAATGAATTCCCGTGGTCATGTATGAAAATGCCCATAAGGGAGATGCTTTAGTTCATTAAAAAGCCATCTTAGATAGGAATTGATTCAAGAGATAATCTACTTCGACATTCGCAAAGAACTTTCAAGTGGTCAATTCCGATCAAGGGTTTTCCTAAGACAAAAAGCGGTCTAGGCAACATCTTATTTCTAATGAGGGCATTATTTATTAAGCAAAACTTATCCATCTATGAGGTAGTATCATCATTGTTCCCTATGCAAAATACAATCCTGTATGCTCCTACAAACTAAGTATGCACAAGTGTATGCAATCTATATGAAAATTTTGAAAACAAATTGAAAATGTTTTTGGTTTTTTCGAAAAATTTTCAATTTTTTTTGTTTTTTATAAGTCATAACTATCTACAATGCAAGTCTCAATATTCATGAAATGAAAAGAAAAACATCAAAACTAAAAATAGGATTAGTACTAAGCCCTCCCCCGAACTTAAATTTCACCGTCTCGGTGAACTTTAAACCGTGTGAGTGACCAATAAAAACACACATGAAAAATGAAAAACATGCAATGATATTCACAATGTAAAGTAGGTGTACCTTTTAGACAACTCATATGAATGAGTGTCTTGATGAATCAATGGATGACTCGAGGTCATTGTTATGAGGTCCTTGGTGGTATCATTCTTTGTTTTTGTGGTTCTCTTGTTCCAACCATGTTGGCAAAGATAGTTTCATAGCTCTTTGTGGTGAAGCCATTTGTTTGGATCCTACACTTAAGAATGTAGCAAAGTGAGTTTCAAAACTTTTAAAGAACATAATGAGAAATTAAAGGGGTTAGCATTGAATTGGAATCATAATTTAAGCACAAACATTTCCAAGACTAATTCAACTTTCCCAATCTTGCTCATCATCTCAAATGCATCATGCTTAGCTAAAACCAAAATGCCATCTAAACATGTGATACAATTTTCGGCCATGATGGTTAAAACACGCACTTGACTTTTTCACTTCTCAAACTAATGGCTTTTGTTCAAATGCTTTCTAGACTACTAAGTAAAAAATCCAAATGATACCTTTTAAAGAATAAATCCAAATTTAGACATGATGTGCACTTAATATAATATGTCCAAATTTGCAGCTCATGGATAATACTCAAAGTAGTAGTGACAAAACATACTCAATTAAACCAAGCATTCAAACAAGCACCTCAAGTTTAGCTATGAAAGAACCAAACACCGACTTTCCTTTTATGGGATTTTAGAAATCGAAATTCATGAGTGTCTCAACCACTCCAACTAGTTTTCCCAATTAAGAAAGTGGTCAAAGGTTCTTACCACATCTAAAACCAAAAGCCAAAAGCAACCAACAAGTTCAAGTTTCCTCAAAATAGAAAATTCAAGTACTATTCACTTCAAACACAAAACTTAATATTCTTGTAATTCTAAGTGTGTCTAAGCAAATGTAGCTCATGAAACCTTCATTACTAACCCTTCTCTAACCTAAGATCCCATTAAACATCATTATCTCCCTTTCAAGTCCAAAATCAAAATTCAAGAAGTGTAAATGAGGGTTTAGAGATTTCCATACCTTGTTCTTGATGTTATGAAGAGAATGGGATGAGGAGAAAACCTTGAATTAACTTAGAAAAACAAAACCAAAGATTTCCTACACAAATCTCTCTTTGAAAATAAAAACTTCTCCCTCGGTAAATTCTTCTCAAAAATGGCGCAAAAGGAGAAGCAGAGAGAGAGAGAGAAATGACTTCTTAAAGTTGTGGTTGAGAATGAACAAGTACAAAACTTATTTAAAAGGTGGTCCCCAAAATTTCTAAAAATTCAAGTTTTAAAGGGGACAAATTGCAAAGTGGTCCAAAGTTAGATTTTCCTTTTAAATTGGAAGGAAAACTTATTTTCTTGAACTTGTAAAATCTTGCACCAAAGGTTTTTAAATTGATCAAAAATTATTTAGTTTTCTTAAATCAAGCTTTGCAAAATCACTCTTGAAAATCTTTTAAATAGTGAAATGCAAAATAGATGCTTGAATTTAGGAGAACTTACATTGGCCAATAAAGTGTCTTAGAATTTTGAGCCATATCGACTTGTTGAAAACAAAAATCCGTTACTCCATTTTGGGCTTTGATCTTTTCCTTGATTAGCTCTCCTTTGGTACCTAAGCTTAGAGCATAAGAATGTCTTTGGAGAAAATTTTTTCCAAGACAAAATCACAACTATTGAATTTAAAAGCATGAAAATTAAAACTTAAAAGANACTTGTTTAAGGTCATTAGCTTGACCGTTGTTCCTTCCTTTTAATTGGCAAGATTGAGGACCTCTTCATCATGGCTAGGTCCTCTTGTAGACTTCCTTATCACCCATTCCCTTATCTTGTTGAAGTTTCTCACTCCATTACCCTTGTTGAAATGGGGGTTGTAGCTACGCTTGAAGGTTGTCTTTTGAGTGATGGTTTCATTTTTTGGCGTGCCCAAGTCTTCATATGGCACATTTCCATCAAGTTCTTCCTTATAGAGTAAATCCAAAACTCCATCCTTTTCAAAGCTCTCATAGACTTTCTCCTCTCGAATCCTACCCTTCTTCTTTGGTTCCCTTAAGTAAACGGTACCACAAAAGGCATTGTCTCTTTTGGTTTGAAGCATTGGGTAGGAGACTCCTTCATCAAATTTTTTCAAAACGAGCCATTTGGTATCAAAGTCTATTGAGGTTCCGGTAGTGAGGAGGAATGGCGTTCCTAAGATCAATGAGAAATTGGCTTGGTTGGACTTAGTACCACAACCACAAAGTCACACTTAACAAGTGTATTATTGACCCTTAGCGCCATGTTTTCAAGTCGTCCCATAGGAGTCTTTTTAGATGCATCCCCAAGAAGGATGGGATCCACTCCTCTTTGGATCTTATGTTGAAGTCCAAGTTCTTTTACACGGGCTAGTGATATGACATTCAAACTGGCACCGGTATCCGCCAAAGCATCCTCAAAATAGTAATCCTTAAGAGCACATGAAATTAGAAACCTTCCCTCATCATTGCTCTTCTCTAGAGTCTTCTCAATGACTCTAGTTGTTGGGATTCCATTATCCCTCATGATCTTCTCAACTTTGTCCCGTCGAGAGATAGCCTTTTCTAAGTTCTCCTTGCTAATATCGCTTGCCTTAGCTTCTTCTTCCCATTTCTTGGGAATATCCAAAAGACCTTTCTTCTTGAGTTTTTGGTAATGCAACTCAAGGATTTGCTTCTTGAAGCGTTGAGGGTATGGAAGTTTGGATTTAAGAACCGAAAGACTCAAAATTGGGAAGTCTTCCTCACTCACTTCTTCTCCTCTAGGCATGTACCTAGGAGTTTTTTTCCTTTTTCTCAAATGTCTCTTTCCATGAGACATTGAGTTTCTCTTGTTCCTTGAAGCTATCATCCTTCTTAGCTTCCTCAAAAACATTTTTCTTAGTAGCCTTATCATCAAGCAAAGGCTCTTCTTCTTCTTCCTTCTCAAGTTTGACACCTCCTTCAGCCAAAAGAGTGTCCCTTTTCTCAAGGTCCATTCCAATTGGAGCGTCTTTCTCTTCAATTTCAAGGTCAATTTCGGCATGACCTTCCTTAAAATCTAGGATCCCAATCAAATCCACATCCAAGCTATCAACATTCTCATCAAGAGGATTCAAAAATAAATTCTTAAAATCATCAATAATCTTTTTCTCTTCAAGAGTAAAGACAATAATGTCCCATGGTTGAGGAGTGTGGTCGATCTCTTGTGGAAAGGCATTACAAAAGTCCTTGCTTGATTCTCCTTTCTCCTTAGATACTCCTTTTCCTTTACGTTCCGAGATCACTTGTTGGTGTTGAGAATCTTTTACCTTGACATGTGAAGTGAGAGCTTCATGCTTGATATTCATATCACGGTAGATAGACTGTATCTTCACATTCGTTTCTCTAAAATTCTTGTTGAGATTGACTTTTGTCTCGTTTTGTCCTCCCACTAGCTTCTTAAGCATAACATGATTCTCTTCTTCTTTGGTAGGATCGGTTTGTTGTTGAGACTTTTGGTAGTGGCCTTGCCTAGATTGGTATTGGTACCCTTGTTGGTTTGTCTTCGAAGGATAGACTTGATCTTGTGGATTCTCAACATTAGTGCTTTGGTAGGATAAGTTGTTGTTGAAATGCTTGTACCCTTGGTTGAAGGGTTTTGGAGAGTACCCTCCTTGTATGTAGCTCACTTCCTCTTGATTCTAAACCTTTTTTCATTCGACTTCGATTTCCGCAAAGTGAACACTTCTTCTTGTTTGTTGTATGAGCCTATCAACTTTATCGTTTAGCTCCTTGATGTTGTTCTCCTTAGATCCGATTGTCCTCACCGTTCTATCATAGTCATCCCCATCGCAATTGTCGCTTTGGGCAAGGTTGTCAATGAGTTTCTCTCCTTGCTTCACGGAAAGACTAGCAAAGCTTCCCATAGAGGCGGTGTTTAAAGTCAAACGGTACTTCTCATAGATACCTCTATGGAAGATTTGAATAAGGTTATCCTTTTTGATATCGTGGTGAGGACAACTCCTTATATATCTGTTGAAGTGCTCCCAAGCTTCATAGAGCGATTCCATCCCTCCTTGCTTAAAGGTGGAGATCTCATTCCTAATCTTTGCCGTCCTTCGGGGCGAGAAGAATTTAGCCAAAAATCTCCTCTTACACTCGTTCCATGTCGTGATGGAAGAGGTCACAACTCCTTTCTCCCATTGAGATGCCTTGTCTCCTAAAGAGAATGGAAACAAGGTCAATTTGATGTCCTCCGGCACTCCATTGATTTTCACCGTTCCGGTCAACCTTTCAAAGTTGTCCAAGTGCTCAAGAGGATTCTCTAATGCAAGGCCAAAGAATATTGCATTTTGCACCATGTTGATCAAGCTTGACTTGATCTTGAAATTGTTGTTTCGGATTGGTGGTGGTCTTATACCCATTCTTTCACCATAAGTAAATGGCTCATCTCCTTCTCCAATCCTCGGTTCTTCTCTCGGGAGATGGAATGGATGGTTTCCTTGGTGTTCTTGTCCCACGAAATTCCCTTGATTGAGAGGGGGAATTCGTTCTTGTTGACGGTTCTCCATAATTGGAGGATTCTCTTGTTCAACCTCTTGATTCATACCTAACCTTCTTAGATGGGCTTGTCTCTCTCTAGCTCTTTTTTTTTGAGTATTGCCTTTCAATGATTGTTGGATCGGTGTCAAGAAGTCTTGTATTTGACTCACTTCTTGATCTTGTTATCATGTACCTTCACAAATCAAAGAAAGTCAACAAAAGATAGTAAGAAAGTTAGATAAAATAAGCAAAAAGATAAAATCCTAGTCCTTGAATCGTAGAAATCTCTTTGAAGATTCTAGCTAAAGCCTAAATTCCCCGGCAACGGCGCCAAAACTTGAGGTAGCGGTTTTCGGTGTCAAAGTTTAATAATTTATAGACCTAATACCCTACGCTCGATCCCGCAAGAGAACGAGGTCAATTGTAGTATTTTAGGGTCGTCCAAGGATTTAAAAGGCTTGTACTAGTAGAACCTAAACAAAGAGAATATACTAAGGGTTCTAGTCTAGAGTGCAATCTAGTAAGAGATTGTCACGAGTCTCTACTAAACCTAATCGAAATCAAAGGTAGCCATGGTGATTGTGCATAAAAGAAAGCAATAACAAAATACCATAAAAGTAAAAAGCAAGCAAAGAGTAAACTTGGATCTAATCAGAAGAAAGATAGGATCTTGAGACAATGGTTATGGGTTTTGGTTCAATCTAAGGAAGTAATGGATTTAGGTAAGGCTTTAATAGAAGATCGAAGCTATTCCTAGACCAAGGGTCCCTTAATAATATATCAACCCACTCTCGTGACGGAGGTCTATTCACCTATACACACTACAAGGCTGAACTCTCGTTTGTTGCCCATCTAAGCATGCATGTGATAGTATATCTTAAGCCCTTTTAGACATCAAGCACCTAGGTAACATCCACTCACATGGGCCCAAGTGAAAGACATAGATCTAGTTCTCTCAGGCATTTCATCAAACACTTTCTAGGCCTCTTTGAGCAAGCAATAAACTTTGAAGAACAAACTAGATCTAGTAGAAATCTATGCCAAGATCTAGCCTAAACTTCCATTACAACCCTAGATCTAACCCTAGCCTACCATATCTCAAGATCAAAGAACGACCTACTCACTAAAATTCATGGAAATCCAAAGACAAGAAATGGATCTTTGAGCTCCCATGGTTTTAGAAGAATAGATCTAGAAAGAAAGATGAGAAAGATAAGATCCAAATCACTCAAACAAACAAAGAGTTATTACAAGGTTTTTAGATCTCAAAACAAGATTCAANTCGCAAAACAAGGTTCAAGAAGTGTCTCAAATGTGTCTATAAAGATCTCTCTTGTTCTTGGAACATAAGGAGGTATTTATACTAAAGAGAGAATAGAGGAAGCCCTAAAAAAGGGCATTTTCGGGCAAAGGTAGTCAGCCAACAACCTCCAAGGTTGATGGGAGCTTCCCTTTCGCAACAAGGGTGTTGGTTACTGGAAATGTAGGCAGCCAACGACCTTAGGTAGCTAGCCATCGACCTTGAGGTCGATGGGAGCTCCTCTTTAGCAGTTTTGATGGCTTCTTGCTCCTCTTTGATGCCTTGTTGATCCCCAATTTTTCCATAGCCTTTTGCTCCTTTTTTCCTTGATTTCTTAGCTCCAAATCCACCTTGAATCCATCCTTAGAGCCTCCATAGATCCATCCATAGTTGCACCTACAAAATGTAAAGAAAATGCAATGCAAATGCAAAATGTTCCTAAACTACACTCTAGACTCAAACTAATGCATTCTAGGACTTAGATGCCATATATACAACCCTAAAGTGGATGAAACTAACCTAAAATGAACCTAATTATTCATGAAAATAAATACACATCAATGGTCTTCCCAGGATAATAGGATCCTTGGGTTCTTCCTCAATCTCCAAGACTACAAAGTCTGTGAAAACATATCCCTCTCCAAGTCCAACGTGAATGTTATCTAGAATACCCACTGGTCTTCGAATAGACCTATCTGCAAGCACCAAATACATTCTCATGGGTTTATAATTAGTCAAATTCAGACGATGCGATACCGAGAGTAGCATCACACTAACTATTGACCCCAAATCGCAGAGACATAACTTAAAGGTAAGCAATCCAATCTTGCAAGGCAATACGAAAGGACCTGGATCCTCGCGTTTTTCCGGTGTGATGTTCTGAAGGACTATGCTACACTCCATAGTAAGAACTAATACACTATGCTCTAATATCATACGATCTAAAAGAATATCCTTCAAGTACCTCTTTAGAGAAGGTACCATCTTGACTACTTCAACAAAAGGCAATCATACGTGTAATTCACCAGCTAGATTCTTCAGCTTTTCGTACTCGCGTTCCTTGATCTTTTGACGGGGCCTAGAAGGATATGGAGGCTTTGGAACATATGGCAGGGGTGGTACATACTGATCGTCAACCTCCTGTGCATTCAATTCATCACGAAAATCCGATATACCTCCGTGAGGATAAGGATCGATCGATCGATGGACATGGATCGATCGATCCTTGTCCTTCTGTCCGGATGTTTTATTTGCCATGGATCGATCAATCCGAGGACAAGGATCGACCGATCCTTGTCCTTCTGTGAGTGATGAGTTTTTCAACTCTTTGCCACTTCTCAGCGTAATGGCACTGCAGTATTCCTTCGGATTCTTCTTCGGTTTGCCTGGAATGACTCCCAGTGGAGCTATGTTGCTCGCAGAAGTCTGAGCAACCTGTGTTTCCAGCAATTTCATGTGAGTGCTCAATGTCTTGAACTTCCCATTGAGATCAATGTACATGTTATCCACCTTTTGATATAAGTCCACAGAGGACTTTGTTTGATTCTCCAGCACTTGCTGCAACATCTTCTTCACCTCACTATCTTGAGAAGACGCAAAAGATTGTCCCTGGTTCTGATTCTGATACCCCGACTGATAGTTGTTCTTGAATCCACCTGAACCAAATTGCTTCTACTGATAGTCACTGTTTCCGAAGCCACTGTTCTGATTCTTGTTCTGAAACTCGGAGTTGAAGACACTCAAATTCTTTTGGAATGGCTTTTTCTGGAATTTGTTCTATTGGTTGAAACCTCTATTATCAAAATTTCCCTTACCTCCGATGTAATTCACATCTGCTTGCCAACCATTCAGCTCCTCATACATGAATGCCTGATACATCTGTCCCATGTTCTGCTCTTGAAGCACAGTTACATCATTTTTTTCTCCAACAAAGTATACTCCTTGTTGATCTCTTCTCATTAGCTCATCGAGCTTTGACTACAGATCATCAATCTTCTTCCATCTAATGATACAACTCCTCTACCATAGTCATAATCTGATCTTCGATTGGCTTGACTATTCGCCATTTTATTCACCAGCATATAAGCTTCCTCCACAGTCTTGGTCATGAAATCACCATTGCTCGCGGTGTCCATAGCATTCTGATATTTCTCCTCAACCCCATTGCAGAAAATGTTAAGGAGGTTCCAATCGGAGAACCCATGATGAGGACAATCATTGAGGTACTCCTTGAATCTTTCCCAAGCTGCATGAAAACTCTCATAAACCAATTGGTGAAATCCTGCAATCTTGTTTCAGAGAGACATAGACCTCAATTTCGTGAAGAAATGCCCAAGAAGAGCAACCTTAATTTCGTCCCATGTCCTCAAAGAATCAAGCTCTATACTATTGTACCATCTCGCAACTTTGTCATTCAGAGAGAAAATGAATAACCTGCATTTAAGAGCTTCAACAGAACTCCATTGTGTTGGATAATATTGCAGATGGCTTTAAATTTATCCAGATGGTTCATTTGGTTCTGTGATCGCAACCCATGAAACTTATTCTACTGCACCAAGTTAATGAGATCAGTCTTCATCTCAAAGTCTCTTCTCTCTATTGGAGACAGACGAATCCTAGCACGATTCCCATCGAAAGCCTCCAGAGTGTCATATTGCACCAGAGTCCTCCTCTGTTGAGGTTGATCTGCGCGTTGTTGCCCCTCAGCTGCAACATTCTGCTGGCCAATGTGCTGAGCACCAACATTAGCATTACCACCACCTCCAGTAGGTGGGTCATCTCCTGGAAGTATTCCAGGAAAGAGAGCATTTTGATGATCTTGAAGATTCTCACTGCGATCACCCATGATTTCCGTGAACTCAAACTCCTCAATAACCTCAAGAAACTTCTCCTTCTTCTTCTGTCTCTCTAGACGCGCAGGTTAAGGCTCAAAATCAAGAAGATTCACGATCCCTTGGCTTCTAGTTTAAGGCTTGTTCATGCACCTGAAAGCACAAAACCAGAGAAGAAAAAGAAGATATTAAACAAAATAAAGAAAAATGCCTTAGGCACGCAATGATCCTAGGTTCTAAGACGACCTATTGGTCCAAGACAATGGCGCCAGAAAACTTGATAACTCAGATTTTTGCCCGAGATAACACTGCAAGCGCACAGAAGTACGTTGTAGTGGTTCGAGATCCAATCCACAGAGAATAAAGGTAGCATGTAGAATTTCTAATCAAATAGCGGGCTAAAGTGAAAAAGATGTTTTGGTAAAGATGTAGTAAATCGAAATTGAAGAAGAAAAGAAAGAAAACAAATGATTACGGGGTTGTAAATCAGTCAAAGAAGAGTTGACATTGGATATTCTAAAGGAAATATTTCATTGAAGACTCAAATTATTGATTAGGGAACATGTTTTAAACCGTCTTGAACTCAAACACAATTATAGAATTGATCTACTTCCGTAGTATTAATTCCCTATATATTAGAAATCTTGAGACAAACTTCCGTTGACTCTAAGATTCTGATCATGCATTCTAAATAAGTTTGATAGGTTCACAATTCACTTAAACATCAACTTCCATTGGCTTAAGATGAATTACTCATATAGGATTCTTTTAGGCATTTAAAAAAACACTACCCAGACGTTAGACAACCTAAGATCGGAAACTAAGCGATCAGTTTGATTTCATGCATTACGAACAATCCTTGATGAAGCTCCAATTGATTAAATCCCAAATCATACAATTTTGTGTCATCAATTCATGAATCCCTATGCGAGAACCCTAAACCCAATGAATACACTACTCACCCATGTTCAGAGAATCAACACAAATCAAATGAAAGAGAGACATCATTTCATTAATCAATAAATAAAGAGTAAGGCTCAGAATTCTTCTCTGATTCGAAGTACGAAAGATGATTCTTCTCCTTAGGTTAGTGTTGGTGTCAAAAAAGCCATCTCGAAATCAACGTCCAAGATCGCATCTCTAATCAGACTTACTCAGAAACACGACCAACGTCTGGACTCGTCGTCGTCTAGACTTAGCATCGGCTAGACTTACCGTTGTCTAGACTTAATGTCTTCTGGACTTATCGTCATCTAAACTCACCGTCGTCTAAGCTTAACGTCGTCTAGACTTATCGTCATCTAGATTCACCGTCATCTAGATTCACCGACATCTAGACTTTCCGTCATCTAGACTTGCCGTCGTCTAGACTTACCGTCGTCTAGACCGCAAGCCAATTGGGGTCTAGACGATCTTTCAAACAAGTCTATCCGTCCGTGAGAAACTAAAGCATCCGAATACTAAAGTTAGCATCAATGGCTTTCGGACAACTCTCACGAGGCCACACGATTCAACCTTCGAAGCGATACGAAACCACCAAAAGCATCGGAGAACCGCGTCGTTTCGGAGAACTATCTAAACGCCGATTGACGCCAAACCTACGAACGAGTCTTGGAACTGATTGACGACTGTACTAGAGGTCGATCTAGACGTCGATTGAAACCAAGACCGGAGGTCCGTNGTTGGTGCCAAGACCAGAGCATGGTCTTGGCGCCAAGACAGAGAGCTTGTCTTGACGCCAATTGGCGCCAAGACCGGGGCTCAGTCTTGTCGCTAGATGGCGCTAGGATGCGGACAACGCTCTGCCGTTATCTCTTGGCTGAACCACGTCCTTTCCGATCATCATTTCCTTCGAATCGTCACTTGATCGTCTCTCATTTTGTCTCGATTGGAGTCTCCGTCAAACCGTCGTGACGATAATCGTAAAAATTTTTGCTTTTCATTGTCTTTGTATCGATCGTGTAAAACGACGATGATTAACTTATACACCGGAAGAGTCTAAACTATACGATTGGTCTTATCGTTCCACAAAACTATTACCGCTTGGTCTTACGAGAAACAGTTTCTCCGAAAGGAATCGTAAAAATCAATTAGCCGCGAGACGGCCCGAAAGAGCCCGAATCACGATAACAATCCACTTACGATTTCAGACGAGAACCGGCCCATTTACAATGACGGTTTGCTAGGGTTTCGCGAAAATGTTACGTTTCAAGAAGATAAGGAAGGATCTCGAAAAGGATCTATGCGAATCGGGGAAAAGGAGTATTTCCAAGAGAAGATATGCACGAATCGAGGACAAAAAAGGAAACGAGCTAAGCCCACGAAGACCTATATAAAAGGTGCGAAGGAAGGGAGATAAAGAATAATTTTTCCGTCACTGCAAAACACTTAGAAAAAACTAGGATTCTTACTTTGTTTTCGTAAACGAGCTGCGTCTCAACTAGGTAACGAGTTTACGCTTTAGTTCAAGGGTTTTCACCAACAGTTCGCGGCCACGGCTTAACACCGCTTGCGCACGCTCCGATCACGAATTCGGATAAGATCCCTTAACTTTCTTCATTACCTGTGTCTGTCGAATTGTTCTTCGCTTACGATTTTCGTTTACTTTTTGTTCGCTTTCGTACTCATTCTGTATTCATTCACGTTAACTTATTCTTACGAATCTTATTACTTTACCACCGTTAAATGCATATCGCCTCGCAAACTGTTTCGTATTGATTTACTTTCGTTATCTACTTGCTTCGTTTCGTAATCTGTTCATCTCTTAATTTCTTATTTCTTATCTATTGACTTTTTCACTCACTGCTTGATATGTCGATCTTTGGGTACAGAGAGTCCGTGAACAACACAACATTGACAGTAAGAATTTCGGTTCCCACAGTTTGGCGCTAGAAGGAGGGGGCACACGCGATATCTTTCACGCTAATCAACAGATCAGGTATGAACACCGATGAACAGAACAACCAACCAGCTCGCGAAGGCGACAACACCGGCGACACCATTGAAATCACTCCGACGACGAACATCACCGCGATCAACGCTGATCCATATCTCGCGGCGTTCGAGGAGATCAAAAACATGTTCTCGACTCTCGAAAAGAAGTCGGCAGAACATGACCAACTCACCCACTCTCTCAAAAAATAGGTCGAGGCCTTAATTGCGAGAACCAAAAACATCCTTCCGCGTGGAGCGACTATGGGAATCGAAATTCTCACTGTCAATGTTATGTGGTTCACAGACTCTCTGTAGCTAAAGATCGACAAATAAAGCAGTGAGTGAAAAAGTTAATAGGTAAGAAATATGAAATTAAGAGATGAACAGATTACGAAACAAAACAAGTAGATAACGAAAATAAATCATTACGAAACAGATTGCGAAGCGACATGCATTTAACGGAGATAAAATAATAAGATTCAAAAGAATAGGTTAAAATGAACGAATACAAAATGAGTATGAAAGCGAATCAAAAGTAAAAGAAAAACGTAAGCGAAGAACAATTCGACAAACACAAATAACGAAGAAAGTTAAGGGATCTTATTCGAATTCGTGATCGGAGCGTGCGCAACCGGTGTTAAGCCGTGGCCGCGAACTGTTGGTGAAAACCCTAGAACTACAGCGTAAACTCGTTACCTAGTTGAGACGCAGCTCGTTTACGAAAACAAAGTAAGAACCCTAGATTTTTCTAAGTGTTTTGCTGTGACGAAAACGTTATCCTTCATCTCTTTCTTCTCACCCTTTATATAGATCTTCGTGGGCTTGGCTCGTTTCCTTCCTCGTCCCGATTCGTGCATATCTTTTCGAGGAAATATTCCTTTTTTCCCTGATTTGCCTATATCTTTTCGAGATCCTTCCTTATCTTCTCAAAACTTGACATTTTCGCGAAACCCTGGTGAGGCGTCATTGCAAGTGGGCCGGTTCTCACCCGAAAATCGTAAGTGGACCGTTATCGCGGTTTGGGCCCTTTCAAGCCGTTTCGCGGCTAAGTGATTCTTACGATTTACAGCGGAAAACCGTTTCTCGTAAGAATAAGCGGCAATAGCTTCGTGGACCGATAAGGCCGGTCGTATAGCTTAGACTCTTCCGGTGTTTAAGTAAACCGTCGTCGTTTTACACGATCAATACGAAGTCCACAAAAAGGCACGAATCTTTGTGACTATTGTCATGACGGTTTGACGGAAACTCCAATCGAGACGAAATGAGAGACGATCACGAGATGATTCAAAGGAAGTGACGATCGGAAAGGACGTGGTTCAATCAACAGACTACGACTGAACATTATCCGCGTCTCAGCGCCAACCGGCGCAAAGACAGACACTCTGTCTTGGTGCCAATCGGTGCCAGGACGGACCTCCAGTCTTGGTTCCAATCAACGTCTAGATCGACCTCTAGTTTAGTCGTCAATCGGTTCCAAGACTCGTTCGTAGGTTTGGCGTCAATCGGTGTTTAGACATTTCTTCGGAGCGATGCGGTTCTTCAACGCTTTTGGTGGTTTCATATCGCTCTGGAAGACGTATCGTGTGGCCTCGTGAGAGTTATCCGAGAACAATCGATGCTAACTCTAGCACTTGGATGCTCTAGTTGCATGCAGACGGACATACTTTATGCGGAGATTGGTCATGATCGACTATCTTCGAAGCTTTGAAGCTAGGTCGAGAAGAGATAGCCTGAACGATGAGAATCTCCGAGTTTTTCGATATCCTTACGATTCCTGTGTCCGAAGGAGAAAACATCGTTTCTGTAGTCCTTTTCAGGCATCGATTTCGTCGGGACAGTTTTTGAACCCAACAGTTAGCCCCCCAGTTTGCGAGGAC
>OVAN01000462.1:0-59851 GCA_900406275.1 Anastatica hierochuntica
TGTAAATGTAAAAGTTCTTTTCCTTTTAAGTGTATTTCTGTAAATTAATCTAAATTAAATATAAAAATATCATTAAAAATTTAAGTTTTAAAGTTGAAATTAACGTAACTATAACCCCTAAATTTAAAATGTAGATTAAAATCATTATTAGTTATTGAAAATTATGAGTTACAACTAATATCATCCAAATTAATTTAAAATTTTTAATATCAAGTGAAACAATGTTTTTAATTAAATATTATAATTTTATCATGTTTTCATATATAATAATTAATATCGAATATTTTAGTGGAAATAAAATATTCAATGTTTAATGGAAATAGAAAATATACTTATTTATGTAAAATAGAAAATTTGCTTACAAAAAATTTAAATACTTTAATTATATTAATAATCCGACTGATTAGTGATACATATAAAATTTTTTGAATTAATAATGTGATAAAGTGTCACGTCGAACGCGTTCAAAATATGGGTCTGTGTAATTTCAGGCAGTTTGTGCTAACAAATGAAGCAAGTCCATGCTAATAACGGATGGGCCTGTGTAAGCTCGTTTTCGAAGATGGGCCTAAAATGTTTTCAATCGAACCGCCGAATTAGGTTTAGTTTTATACTGAAAGTGAGATTTTTAGGGTTTCTTTCTTCCGCATCGTCGTCTTCTTTTCTGCTCCTCCTTTGGGTTTTCTTTTCTAACTCGTAAGTTTGCTTCACAATGTCTTGATTCTTACACTATTTTCACGTATTAACGATTCACTGACTTGTGCAAATTTTAAAAAAAAAACACTTAAAGAGGAGTATAAGAAATGGGTAGATGTCCAACAAGAAAGGTGAAGAAGAGGCGTTTGTCTCACAAAACTGCTCGTCGTGACAAATTCGAAGTCAAAGATATCCTTTTTGTTATGTTCTTTTTGGCAATTTTACAGATTTGGTGAAATATGTAAATGGTTTATTTCAATTGTGGTTCTTCTTCTTCTTTTTTTTGTAACCCTTGACGGAGAAAGTTTTCGTCTTTCCACGCGACGATTTGGTGTACAAGGAGTTGAGAAAACCAGAGACAGAGATAAAGCCATTGCAGCTTGATGAGGATTTGCCTGGGATGGGCCAATTCTACTGCTTGCACTGCGAGTATGATTTTTTATATGTTTGGGTGGTTGTTTGTTTCAGAGTTGATCAGAATGTGTGTGTTTGTTTCTCTGATTCTCTGTGTCGTATGTTTCAGCCGGTACTTTTCAAATGCATCAGTGCGGGATGATCATTTCAAGACCAAAAAGCACAGGAAGCGGTTAGTCCGATTCTTCCTCGGCTTTCTTTGTATTAGAATCACTGAATTCGTGGTAGCAGTAAATAGTATTAGTAGTTACTGAAACAGCAATTGCGCTGATATTTCTGTTTGTCCTGCTAGTGATGAAAACAATTCCGGAGGAATTACTCTCGTGTTTCGCCTGTGTTTGATTGGATTCTGATATTCTTCTCTACATTTGGAATTTTTGGTGATTGCAGTGTGAAGATAATGAATGGACCGGCGCCACACACACAGCTTGATGCGGATTTAGCAGCTGGAATGGGAATGCCAGACAATGGGCCAAAGCTGATGGCGGTTTGAGTTTTTTACAGTTTACCTTTGTAATATAGACCCCATTTTGAGAAGCCAACCTTTGTTTTGATTTTCTTCTTTTTGAAAACAAGTTATTTTCATATAACAGGACACCTCTTAATTACATCTTTGAATTTCTCAAGTATGAGTCATGTACCAGTAGGTCAAATATACACTCATGCATAACCAAACCATTGTTACGGAAAAGCATTCTTCACTATTTATCAGTTATTTGACTAACTACTAAAGCTTCTGTGTGGGGACTAAATCGACGGCGATGTTTAACGGCAATAAGAGCACAGTTTCGATGAAAACAATTCCGGAGGAATCACCGAGGTTCATTGAGTGGGAAACACTACTTGCTAGGCTCCATTAATACATCTAGATCCGTATCCGCGATACCTCCAATCAGTCGTTATTTAACTTCAAATAACACTATCATACCATATAAAGCGGAACGTGTTCGATGTGAATTTGACACCTCGTCAAATTATAACTCATGAGAATTCGACATGTGTCATTAATCGATTGGATTACTGACATGTATCAATTATTTAAAATTTTCAATTTCGTGTAAGCAAATTTTCTATTTTTATAAATATGTAAATTTTCTATTTCCACTAAATATTGAAAGTCGCATAATAAATAACATGATAAAATTATAATATTCAATTAAGAACATTGTTTCACATGATATTAAAAATCTTTGAATAATTTGGATTTCATGATTTTTCAATAACTAATAATGGTTTTAATCTGCATTTTAAATTTACGGGTTATAGTTAAGACCTTATCTAGTTTATTCTAATGTTTTGTATATCTTATATATTAAGTATGAAGTCAATTTGCACCGGATTAAAAGTTGGACTAGTTGATTACTATATTGCCCTTAAAGAACTATTTGATTAATAAAAAAATTATCGTAAATTTATTTATTTTTCTAAAACAAAAACGAAAATAATAAATAAAAAACGAAATTAATAAAGAAAATATTCAAAAAATATTTATCTTAAAAAATCATGAATAAAACAATTTAAAATTTAAAATAATAGTTTCTAGCGAGGTCAAATGTCAACATCCGTAAAATATTCAATCTTACGCAAGATATGCTAAATGAAGTAATATAGTATTTAGGATTATATTTTTTGCGGGGTCAAATTTTAAAATCTGTAAAATATTTATTTCTTATGCAGGATATGCCAAATAGAATGTGCACTACTCTATTTTGAAATTCATATAATGATTTGTCTAAATAAAAATCACATGATTAAAATTTTAAAAGTCGAAAATTTTAAAATATCATTTTTTTAAACATCAAATTATATTGAAATAAATCGAAACCAAAGACAATTTAAGTTTTTTTTGTTAAAAAAAGAGAATTTAAGTTTAAACATCAAAACAAAGGAATATATATTAAGTATGAAGTCAACTTGCACTAGATTAAAAGTTGGACTGATTGATTACTATGTTGCCCTTAATGAAACTATTTGATTAATAAAAAAATTATTTGTAAATTTATTTACTTTTATAAAAAAAACAAAAATAATAAAAAAAACGAAATTAATAAAAAAAAATATTCAAAAAATAGTCATCTTAAAAAATCATGAATAAAAAAATTTAAAATTTAATATAATAGTTTCTAGCAGGGTCAAATGTCAACATCTGTAAAATATTCAATCTTATGCAAGATATGCTAAATGGAGTAATATAATATTTAGGATTATATTTTTTGCGGGGTCGAATTTTAAAATTTGTAAAATATTTATATCTTATGCAGGATATGCCAAATAGAATGTGCACTACTTTATTTTAAAATTCATATTATAATTTATATTGTCTAAATAAAAATCACATGATTAAAATTTTAAAAGTCGAAAATTTTAAAATATCATTTTTTAAACATCAAATTATATTGAAATAAACCGAAACCAAAGATAATTTAAGTTTTTTTGTTAAAGAAAAGAGAATTTAAGTTTAAACATCAAAACAAAAGACTAGATTAAAAGTTGGACTAATTGATTACTATGTTGCCCTTAATGAAACTATATGATTAATAAAAAAAATTATTTGTAAATTTATTTATTTTTCTAAAACAAAAACGAAAATAATAAAAAAACAAAATTAATAAAAAAATTCAAAAAATAGTCATCTTAAAAAATCATGAATAAAACAATTTAAAATTTAATATAATAGTTTCTAGCGGGGTCATATATCAACATCTGTAAATATTCAATCTTACGCAAGATATGCTAAATGGAGTAATATAGTATTTAGGATTATATTTTTTGCGGGGTCAAATTTTAAAATCTGTAAAAATATTTATTTCTTATGCAGGATATGCCAAATAGAATGTGCACTACTTTAATTTTAAAATTCATATAATAATTTGTCTTGTCTAAATAAAAATCACATGATTAAAATTTTAAGTGTCGAAAATTTTAAAATATCACTTTTTTTTAAACATCAAATTATATTGAAATAAACCGAAACCAAAGACAATTTAATTTTTTTTTGTTAAAAAAAGAGAATTTAAGTTTAAGCATCAAAACAAAGGAATATATATTAAGTATGAAGTCATCTTGCACTAGATTAAAAAGTTGGAATGATTGATTACTATGTTGCCCTTAATGAAACTATTTGATTAATAAAAAAATTATTTGTAAATTTATTTATTTTTCTAAAAAAACGAAAATAATTAAAAAAACGAAATTAATAAAAAAAATATTGAAAAAATAGTCATTTTAAAAAATCATGAATAAAACAATTTAAAATTTAATATAATAGTTTCTAGCGGGGTCATATATCAACATCTGTAAATATTCAATCTTACGCAAGATATGCTAAATGGAGTAATATAGTATTTAGGATTATATTTTTTGCGGGGTCAAATTTTAAAATCTGTAAAAATATTTATTTCTTATGCAGGATATGCCAAATAGAATGTGCACTACTTTAATTTTAAAATTCATATAATAATTTGTCTTGTCTAAATAAAAATCACATGATTAAAATTTTAAGTGTCGAAAATTTTAAAATATCACTTTTTTTTAAACATCAAATTATATTGAAATAAACCGAAACCAAAGACAATTTAATTTTTTTTTGTTAAAAAAAGAGAATTTAAGTTTAAGCATCAAAACAAAGGAATATATATTAAGTATGAAGTCATCTTGCACTAGATTAAAAAGTTGGAATGATTGATTACTATGTTGCCCTTAATGAAACTATTTGATTAATAAAAAAATTATTTGTAAATTTATTTATTTTTCTAAAAAAACGAAAATAATTAAAAAAACGAAATTAATAAAAAAAATATTGAAAAAATAGTCATTTTAAAAAATCATGAATAAAACAATTTAAAATTTAATATAATAGTTTCTAGCGGGGTCAAATGTTAACAATATTCAATCTTACTCAAGATATGCTAAATGGAGTAATATAGTATTTAGGATTATATTTTTTGTGGGGTCGAATTTCAAAATCTGTAAAATATTTATATCTTATGCAGGATATGCCAAATAGAATGTGCACTACTTTATTTTAAAATTCATATAATAATTTGTATTGTCTAAATAAAAATCACATGATTAAAATTTTAAAAGTCGAAAATTTTAAGATATCATTTTTTTAAACATCAAATTATATTGAAATAAACTGAAACCAAAGAGAATTTAAGTTTAAACATCAAAACAAAGAAAAACAAACCTACAAGCTCACTTTGGTTCAATATCATATCAATTGAAAATTTTGAAAGTCAAAAATTTATATATATCAAATCTAAAATTTATAAAATTTTAATGTCCGCATATTATGCGGGCCAACTAACTAGTACAGAAAATGTATTATGATTCATTAGGGGAACTAATGATTATAAAAAACAAACAATTGTACAAACTTTTCAATCGTATAACTTTGTACAAACTAATTATACGGACTTACAAAAACATTAGAATCGTAGTATGGATCAATCTAATATTTTCCAACATATATGAAAAGAACTCAAAAACTCGATATCTCAAAAGCCAAAGGCAAACATGAACTTTATCCAATTTACTAGTTTTAAACTTATAATAATGATTATAACAACATGAAATATCCGTTCGTTACATGTTAATTGATCTTTATATCCAAAATATGCATATCTAATACTAGTAAAGTTGAACTAGATGGTGGGAACAAATCCATCCTTGTTGCATATCCAAATTATTATGGTCTTGCTTGAAATTCTGAATTAGTGAAGGACATGTCCCAATAAGAAGTGCATGCTTCTTCTCCTCCACTATAATTTTTCAATTAAGTTGATAAACAATTATTGTATTCAACAACTAAGACAAACATTAGTCGATCGTCGTCATAATCATCATATCGCGTGTCCCGTATGCATACATGTATGTATGGTCACACGAGTGTGCTTTCACAAAGAAACCAAATCAATAAATTTTTTATACACAAGTCATATAAACACAAAAGAGAAGATGTTATCTTTATCTTTTTGTTCTTTTGCTTTTAAGGTCTTTCATCATCTCATCTAATATCCTTTTTGGACCCATCTTCTTTTTCTCATTTTCTCCTTTCTCATCTTCATAATTTTGTTCCCCACGTATATGTTCGTGTGTCTCTTACATATATAATTATATCCCTTTTTGAAAATATTGTCATTAGAAAAAGGTTATGTGTTTACATTGCTAATCATGATCCATGAAATAACACACAAGGGGATTTTAAAATACGGTTCTAGACCCACAACATTCAAAACCCTTGTTTAGCCAAATACAATTAAAAACCTTAAAAAGGTTACATTTTTTCATCATATATCATGATTCTAAAGTTAGGCTTATCCTGAAATCTAGAACAAGCCAAACGAATATATATACATTTATAGTAACGAGTACACTCTAATAATGGATATACATAACATCAATAAAGCAATTACATACCAATAAATTATACACATTTCGTAAAACTTTTTAAAAAACAGAGCAAAATTTAAATATTTGATCTTTTCGTCAGAGCTATCTATGTAATGGCGAGATTTATCATAAATGGATATTACAGAGGTGAAGAATTAGATTAATGATAATGATAGACAATAATAATACTATACCATCAAATCTGAAAAGTAGTTCCAAAAATAAGTAACCCCAAAAACTAAAAACACAAAATGAAAAAGAGTTGGTAGAGTTATTCACTCTCTTCTTCTATATGACCAAAGTAGTAACAAGTACTAAGCATCATCTTCCTTAACTTTAGAACTCGAACCTGAAGTCATACCAATCACTTGATTATGCGTAAATCTCTGCAACTGTATCATCCGCGCGTAGATTCCATCAGGATAGTTCTTCAGAAGATGCGAATGCGATCCTTGTTCCGCCACTTTTCCATCATCAATCACCGCGATCACGTGAGCATTTCTGATTGTAGAAAGCCTATGAGCCACGACGATCGACGTCCTACCAGAGCAAGCTTGGTCCAATGCTTCTTGGACCGACCTCTCAGACTCTGCATCAAGAGCGCTCGTGGCCTCATCCAGCAGCATGATCTCTGCTTTCCTCACGAGGGCACGTGCGATAGCTATCCTCTGTTTCTGTCCTCCCGAAAGCTGAACACCTCTCTCGCCCACATACGTCTTGTAACCATCCGGCAATGCAGATATGAATTTGTGAGCGCTGGCTAAGGTCGCGGCTTGTATGATCTCTGCCTCGATTGCACATTCATGTCCGTATGCAATGTTTTCATAAATTGTGGTACCGAACAAGCAAGGTTCTTGAGGAACTATGGCTATGTGTTTCCTTATGGATTTCAGATTGTATTTCCTTATGTCCTTCCCATCGATCAAGACCCGACCTGAAGATGGTTCATAAAATCTCTGGATGAGGGAGATCACTGAACTTTTCCCGCAACCGCTTGGACCCACAAGAGCTAGAGTCTTCCCAGCTCTAGCACGAAGGCTAAGGTCCCGGAAAATCTGGATGTCAGGTCTTGAAGGATAAGAGAAATCAATGTGTTTGAGCTCGACTTCACCACGCAACCGGTCTGGGACTGGGGTGGTATCAGGATCATCAGGTTCAATCTCTGTTTTTCGGTCAAGAAGTTCAAAAACAGACCGCATAGCTCGACCACCTTTGATGAAATCAGGAGCCAATGTGAGTGTCTCTGCTGCCCCGTTAGCTGAGACCATCAGAACCATGAAGACTCTTATGGTTTTGGAGAAGTCAGAGATGCCATGTTTCACAAGCCACGATGCGTACCATAGACCGAGGGCATAGGATGCATAAAGACAGAATTGAGCTACACCGTAACCACTTCCAGCGATCTGCCCTTTCCAGAAGCAACGTTTCAATGGTGGTTCAAGGTTTGCAGTGTAGAGACGAACAATCTTTGCCTCTGAATTGAAGGCTGCGACTGTCCTTACATTAGCTATGGCTTCTCCAGCGAGCTGCGTTCCCTTGGCATGGGCCGCTTCAAGGTCTCCCGAGAAGCCAGTCATGAACATTTTCTGATCAGTAGAGAAAAACAAAGAGTCAGATCGTTGAACAACAATAAGAGTTGTGCATTTGTTTTAGAAGAACACAAACCTGTAAGACAGTTGCAGCAACAACTACGGGGAAGACTGCAACTAGAACAAGTGCGAGTCTCCATTGCAGAACAAACCCGGCAGTACATGCCACGAGCATAAGTGCGGTGTTCTGCACAATGACAGATATTCTATCTCCTATGGCGGACCTCACGTTATTGGCATCAAGAGCTAATCTCGCTGAGATTCTTGCGCTCTCATTCTCCTCTTGATCAAACCAAGCCATCTCATTCTTGAGTACAGCGGTAAGCATCTTCTCACGGACTCTCTTGGTCAGATTCTCGCCCACGATATCCCAGAAAGAATGCTGGAGCGTGTTGAAGATAAGTGCTGCGGAAGAGAGGCCGATCAAGAGATAACAATATTTATCAATCTGTTTGATCATGTATTCGTGGTTTGGGTTGTAATAGATGCTTAGGACCGCGCTGAGGACATAAGCAAAGAACGCGCTGAGAGAGCCGCAAACGACAGAGCCTACCGAACCAAGTAAAGCGTATTTCCACTCTGGAGAGTTCATTTTAGCAAGTCGCCAGAACGAATTGGCTTGATCCTTGAAGGCCAGCTTCTCGTGTCGATAGTTCGGGTAGGAAGAAGCTTCAATGGAGAGACTGAAATCAGAAGTTGAGAAATCCGATAATCTCCGTGAATATGGTGACCTTCCATACGATGAATTCCGGGCTATTATTGGTGAGCTGACCGAATTTCTAGCGCTCGACGGTCTGCAACAAATAGAATAACATTACTAACCCAGTAAAAGAAGAAAGCATCATCAAAAGTCGAGCAAAACGAAACGCGGAAACGGAATATACCTCGCGCTACTCTTTCTCGCATTGTTCATGGCAGTTTCATGAGCGGCTTCTTGAATTCTGATAAGCTTAGCATAGACTCCATTTTCTCCCTTGGCGAAAAGCTCATCATGTGTTCCAATCTCAGAGACGCTACCTTGCTGAAGCACAGCAACAAGGTCGGCTTTGCGAATGGTAGAAAGGCGGTGAGCTATGATGAGAGTCGTCCTTCCAATCATGAAACGATCCAAAGCTTCTTGCACAAGCTTCTCTGATTCAGAATCCAATGCACTCGTCGCCTCATCTAATAGAAGTATGGCCGGGTTCTTCAACATCGCTCTTGCTATGGCTATTCTTTGCTTCTGCCCACCTGACAGCTGCAGTCCTCTCTCCCCTACCTGACATCATTTCACATTACCAAATGAATATAAGCAAAACATATTATCTTATCGATGAAGACTGTCTCCCGGAACCAAATCGATTTGGAATAGTGGTTGATGGTTTTCAAGTTAAAGCACATGAACAACCAAAATTTCAAACATCAACACACATGACTGAAACTAGTTGTCTGGGGCACATGCACTTGTTTTGTTGACCAAACCCATGTTACTCTGTTATAAATGCTTTTCCACGACCATACTTCTCTCTTTTGACTCTCAAAAATAAATCTTAAACAAATGAAATTGAAGAAACCACAGAACAGAGATTCGAAAACCGTTTATGAAACATTTGGACGAGTGATGTTTAAAACCAGACCTGCGTGTCGAAGCCATCGGGTAGTTTGATGATAAAAGAATGAGCGTTTGCAACTCGAGCAGCCTCTTCTATCTCGACTTGATCTGCGTCAGGACGGCCTAAGAGTATATTCTCTTTGATAGAAGTAGCAAATAGTGCAGGTTCTTGGCTCACTAGCCCAATCTGTTGCCTTAACCATTTCAGTTTCAGCGTCTTCAGGTCGTGCCCATCAAGTAAAACTTGTCCTGCAGGGAAAACAAAAAATGCGTGTTAAACGAACAATGCTTGAGCTAGTAAAATTAACCGAATGTGTTGGAGATTTTTGTTAACCTGAGGTCGGATCGTAAAATCTTTCGATAAGCGAAACAACCGTACTTTTTCCTGAACCGCTGCTTCCGACCAACGCTATGGTCTTCCCTGCAGGAACAGAGAGGGAGAAATTGTTGAGGATCTTAACATCCAGCCTTGACGGGTAAGAGAAGTCCACGTTCTTGAGCTCGACGAGACCCGTGACTGAGTCTAGCTCCAAACCGGACTCGCTGTTACGCTCAATAGTGGGTTTATGATCAATGATTGTGAAGATCTTTGCAGCAGCAACCTTTGCTTTGGCAAATGCAGCCATGCTCGGTGCTGATTGTCCCAATGCCCTTTTAACAACAATCCAAAACTCATCTCCATCAACAACAAACCATAATTTTCAATCAAATAATGAACAGAGAAGAGTGCTTACAATCCACCGATCATGACGGCAAACATAGTGGCAATGGCGAGACCACCGTTAGTCAAATGGTGGCGGACGAGATAGCCTCCGTACCATAGCAAGAGAGCATAGCAACAGAAGACGACGAAGTAGGTACCACCAAGTCCCATTCCTTTAGCTAAACCTGTTTTGTAACCAAGTTTCTGAGCAGTCTTTAAAGCTGATGAATAAGCTTGTGAAGCTCTTGATTCTCCAACAAACGCCATTACTACCCTGATTTGCACCACTGTCTGCAAAATTATCAGAATCGAATCAGAATCACAAAACCCAGAAGAATTGAATTGATGATGAAAGAGGTAAAAAGGGAATTTTTAGGGATTAGTGCACGCAACCTGTTCGACGATATTACCAGCTAGAGAAAGAGACTCTTGACTCTTGTTAGAGAGCTTAGAGAGAGTTGTGGTGTGGATTCCTCCGATCACAGCTATCAACGGAACCACCGCGAGAGTCACTAACGCTAATTGCCACACCGCCGTGAAACCCACAACGAATCCAGAAACAAAAGTCGCCATGTAATGGATGAAATTACCCAACTAAAATTCTCAAATTGGAAGGAAAAAGAACAAAAATTAGATCAGATCAGATGAGGAAGAACAGGAAAAAAAAGTTTTTTTTTTATTGATTAGTGTTTTTTTCTTCTTACTTTCTCACTAATGGCGTCTTGAACCATAACGGCGTCGGTGTTAATGGCGGAGACAACATCGGAAGTTCGAACCTCAGTGTCGAAGAACTGAATGTCTTGGTTTAAAGCTGCTTCTAAATACTTTATCCTCATCTTCGTCGTTTGTCTCTCTCCAGTCCACATCCAACACGAAATTTCTGCGGAAAAAAATCAACGAATTTAGATCGAATCGGATCAAGAAATCAGAAAATTGTAGAAGTATTTTTCAATCTACCTGCCCAAGAAGAAGCCCAAATTGCAGCACCAACCACAAGAAAGTAAAGTGCATACTGTAAAAAAAAAAGAAGAACAAGATTTGAATTAAGTGTTTGAAGATTTTAAAAAGAGTTAACAAAGAGAAAGATAAAAGTTAGTAGTACCTTGAGAACTTCTTGCATCATCTTGTCAACATTATTAGCATTAGAACCAAAGGAATTAACTAGATCGGCGAAGAATCTGAGAAACAGAGGTAAAGAACATCCATGGACGAAAGCACCTACAGAGCCAATACCCATCAACACGTAATCTAATCCATCTGCAAATCTGAAAAGCTCTTTGAAAGCAACTCCACGAATCTCAGCTTTTTTAGGCTCCTCCGCAACAATCGGAGGAGAAGGAGGAACACCACCGCCATTTTCCATTGTTTCCGGCGAGTGTTCCCGGAGCTCTGTTTGTGGGTTATTGTTATGGGAGGAGGAAGCTTCAGGGAGAAGCTCAAGACCTTGCATTTCGGACCAACGCCATTGTTCAACTGACTTTATTTCTTCTTCTTCTTTTTCCTGATCAGATTCGGACATATTTGTAGAGATGTTTTCCTACTTACCTTTATAGAATACAGAACCTCAAAAACCACAACACCTCTCACTAAATTATTTTTTTATTTATTTTTTATAATAAATATGTATAAAAATAATTAAAATAAAAAAACTCAGCTTCTTCTTCACAACACTTGTTTTTTTTTTAATCTCATCTTCTTTTTTCCTCCGCTCTATTTGTCTTCTCTTCTCACATACTTCTTCACTAATCCCACTTCCATTTTTTTATTTTATAATTAATTTATTTCTTTACTTGTATATTAACCTTTTTAATACTCTCTGATTGGCAGTCAATTAATGTATTTACCCTCTTTTCACGGTTTAGTTTTTAATAGATTATCAGATTATACATTGGTCAATTTGCGTATTTATTCTCATTAATCAATGTTTGTGATGAAAATATATTTAAGTTACCAAAAAAAAAAATTCTCGTGTAGTGATTTTCAGCCCACGCATGATGTTTTAAAAATTTCCTTTTTCCACATTTGTTTCCATGTTCTTGGATCCGTTTACTTAGTGGGTTTTTATTTTAATTTGTCACAAGAAAAATAAATATTGATTTAAAAATTGATTCGGTTTCTTGTTGCGTAGAAAACAAAGAAAGTGACAGATGAAGGAAGAGAGAGAGAAAGAAGTTGATAAAATCCGACATACAACACTGTTCTCCATTTGAGATAAGTTTTCTTCTTTTTTTGACTCTCAACAGCTTCTCCTCTCAAATTCCTTTCTTATATTTTCTTTTTTAATTATCAAATGAAAATTACTTTTTACATTGAGATGCAATGGAGAAAATATAAATACCAAAAAACTGTTTTCTTTGTTAATATTATCTCAAAGTTGTCCTTAACTAAATTCATTCTTGCACCCAAAAAAAATCTTTTGGTGTGAATACTTTATTTTCAACTATAATCTTAAAGTCTGGTGTGAATATTTATTTTCAAATAAAAGAGAAATGCTGCAATGTTCTATTATAAAGTCATCAACTATTAAATGTTATATGATCTACAATTGCGAGTAATCTATATATATCAAATAAAAGTTGTATTAAAGGTTTGTCTTTTGAAAGATCAAATCTCTTTTTTTCTTTCAAATCGGTCCTTTTTTGGTGTTACACTTGTATTTTTTTTTATTGAGAATAACATTTTTCTACTAATACTGAGTATTTTTATTTATGTCCCCAAATAGTCAAGTGAAAAGAAAAGGTTGGAAGTGTGTAAGAAATGCATATGTTCACATATCCTTTCCTCTAATTACGGCATTCAAAAAAAGGAATTCAATATGATTTTATTAAATCACAATAATTATTCATCATTATAAAATAGATAAATGGAGTTCAGCATTAACAGACACCTGGTAATCGAAAACGAATCTAACTGGTTTAGTTAAATTTATATGGAAAAACGAAAGAGGAAAAAGATGAGAGTGAGAGTAAGAGTAAGACAGTGTGGTACGGAAAAATAAAATAAAGAAAGCCATATTTTATGGTAAAGAAGCTCAGCTGCTTTAATCACGCCTCTGCAAATCTTAATTTTAATTATATCCTCCTTTTCTTAAGTGCTTCGCTCTTCATTTGAGATACATATACAAACGAGAGATCCTTGCTAAAATATTTACATTAACATAATCGGTAATATTGCAAAAATCGAATTTCAATAATTATTTTAGACCAAGTAATTTAAATTTTCTTTGCAAAACATATTTATCTGAAAGAAAGTGACAAAGATCAAAATTTTAAAATTGTGCAGACAGATATTTCAAAAAATTTGCATTTACAATCTTAGCGGTTTTAGTTTCCACTATCACTAGGTCCAGTAGAAAAAAACGATATTGATACTCGAATTTCGGAGTTGTTCTTCTAAACATTATTACGAGTTATTTGTCAAGGAAACTAAAAAATTTTGGAGAAGGAAAAAACATCTTTTGCAGGCTATTTGCATCTCGCAGATCCGCAACATATAACTCCTGCAAACCGCGCGCATATGTCCACTGATCCGCAAAATTTTGGATATTTTTTTAAAGATCCAAACTTGTCCCGCATTAGAATTACTTAGGTTACACCTGCGTATAATGACCTGAATTGACATCCCTAAATGGAACTGTGATTTCTGGAAATCCTCCAGGGATAATACAAAATTTTAGCCACGAAATTCGTATGCGGTTATATTTCTTCCATAAACTTTTAAAAAAGTTGAATTACTTTTGCCTAAACTAATTCCTAAAATCGAATATGTTTAACTTTAAAAAAAAAAAAAAAAGCGAAGAAAAGAGCATAAACGTGGGTTTCATCCTCTATGGCGGCTTCAACGCAGTTCTGAGAGGAGTATATAGTTTTCTGTTTTCTTTGTGTGATTTGTATTGCTTTTACGCAGAATATCCTTCACCATGACTGATTATGAGTTAGATTGAGGAGATTTGAGCGCTGGTGATGTTCTTCTTTGTTTCCGGAGTCGATTCGAGGTCTCTTTCTTTTTTGCTCTGGCGAAGTTGAGTAATGGAGTCTCGGGCCCTCTGCGATTTCAGATCTGGGTTGTTACTCTCCTATGTGTTGATGTAGTGATTGCCCGCTAGTTCAGATCCGATTAGACCTTCTTTTCGTGCTCTATATCCCTTCTTCTAGCTTCGTCAGATTTTTAGTGGTGGTTTGGTGTGATTCATTTCATGCTTTTAGTTGAATTTGGTGATGAACAAGCATAAATCTTTGGAATCCTTTTTGGAGCTAGGGGTATAGAGGAGAGTTGTGTTAGTTTTCAGTTTATGGGAGTCTTGGTGGATGCTGTTTTGTTTCATCTCCATCGCCCCTGTTGTTTTGTTCGGCCGGTTTTTACTGGTCTGAGGTTCACGTCTCCTATTGGTTGTGATTCGTATGTGTTAACTGTCTAGGAGGTTAAGTGGTTTGAGGGAGAGATGTGCTCGTCCTACTAGCTAGGATCTACGAGATGCTTTTCGTGAGGTGATTCCGGTTCCTCAGTAAGGAAGTGTGTTGAGCTTTTGTCGAAGGTCATTGATTGGGTAAAGTGGTGCTAATCATAGTACTATCTTCTTCGGCATGGATGCTTATCGTCGGTGGTTACTCGTGGCTCCTTCAAGATTGGGAGCAATATAATGAGTTCCGTTCTTTTCATCCCCAATAATCTCGACATGTGTTGCTCATCTCCATTTCTCCTCTGATCGAATCCGCTTTCTTCCTAGTTGGTTTTAATTTTAAAAGATTTTGTGTTATTCATCTACTTAAGGTCATTTTCAGTTTTAGTGTTGTGGAATTGGAGTATGTTTATCTCTTTTATGGCTCTGGGAATCTCTCATTAGACTTGTCGACTCTTGGTTCCGAAATTATCTTTAAACCCGTCGACTTTTGACTCCAGAATTGTGGTTTCATATTGCCAACATTTTGTATTTCCTCTGTTGAAAATTAATAAAATTTCACCAGTTGAAAAAAAAAAATCGAATATGTTTTTATCCGGAAGTCACATGTTTGGTGAAAACACCTACCCTACTTTTCTCCTAATTAATCATTTTTTTTCCGTCCTCCTAGTTAATCATTTATGCAGCAAAATATCGATATGTGTTTTGGTTGAGTAATGAAAAATACTTTGTTTTAAAAGTCATTGGGCCACTTGATTTTTCCCTAAAATAGTGAATGCAGACAAAATGTGCAGATAGCAGTGAAGCTGTTTTGATCCTGACATAAGGTTAAATTTAGCTAGACCTTATAAAAATTTCTCCAGTTGAAAAGCAAATTTTAACATTTGACTTTGAAAGCATTTTATTTTTGGTGTACTGTAATAAATGATATTGTAATTTCAAAGAAGTAGTTCTGCAGAATAACTCGATTTATCCACGAGATCAACACATGCTTCCTGATGCCTGCTTTATCTTCACTTACATAAATATTAAAAGGAGAATTATTTTTACAAAAATGTCACTAGGTATTAACAGAATTCACGACAGATTGTTGTACTAAACGGTATAAACTGTGAATACATGTTTAAGATTGTTACATAGGGATTAAAAATTACAAATTTTTATTATAATATATGCTGACATAATACCAACATTAACTAAAACTAATTAAACCAATAAAAAGTAGATTACAATATTTAAAAATACTTTCATCATATTTTAAAAATGAATAATTTTTTTGATATTTAGATAACTATTATTGTACCTTATTTAAATATTTAAAAATAATTAATTTTTCCTATGACATATCAAAATATTTAGAGAACTTATAACTTAAGAGATTATGGTACATATTATATACAAAAAACTAAAAGACCACACAATAGGAGATCATTCACTTTCATTTTGAATTCTTATTATTATCGTAGACAATTTTCAAAAATTTTCTTGTTCTCTTGTAATCACCCTACTAACTTCAAACATATTTATGCACATTATTCTATATGTAGTTTTATTATTGATGTTAATATATATAAATATATGAATAACATACACAAATATTATTTTATAAAAAACTATATAATATTACTATAAGCATTATAGAAATATATGTGACAATTATATACATATCAAAATAAAATTTTAATAGCATAAAATTCTTTGGTTTTGGCTAATATTATTTGTATAGACCAACATGATTAAAAAAACCATTAATATTTTTAGTTTATATTATTTATTTGCATGTCCATAATATTTTTAAGTATTAATTTAAGTGAAGAAAAATATGAAATTAAATTAAAGTTGATGTGTAATATTAAAACACGTTGTGTAAAAATAAAATGTTTTGATTGGATTTTTTAAATTAAATTTTGTAAAGATGTGACAACTTCTCATGACACTAAAATGATGATGTGTCAATATTTGGAGAATCTCAAGAACTTTTATAGTATTGATTTACCATTTTATATCTATTGACGAGAATCATAAATACGTTCAATATAAGAATCATAAATACGGTCAGCATAATAGTATCTTTGTACCGGAAACACAAAATGAGATTAATACTTAATTACAGTATTTAACGAAACAAATAATAATTGATCTAAAATATTTTTGGTTTGTCAACGAACTAAAAGATTTAAACCACATAGTTTATAAGTATTCTGATGCCAAAAAACTACCAAAACAGAGATAAGTTGTTATACCCTAGATTACTGAGAACGTAAAAATCTTAGGGATCACGAGCTTTTTCACGTTGGGAGAGGTCTCCTCTAAACAAAAGAGTTAAATTACGTAGTTTAGGTATTACCCTTGCGGATGTACATGCTGAGGGATCATGAACCTCTTAGTAAAACAATTATCAAAATGATTAGAACTTCACTACTCAATTTCTAAAATTTTCTTATATGTTTCATAATCTTTTTATAAGAAAATAAAATAGTAACACATTAATTAGCAAAGACGGTTTTAATCTAATGAATATTTAAAAATTTTCGTTTCTGTTGGTTAAATAGAAAAATGAAGTTCAAAAGACTATTAAAAGTTCTCTAATATTAGTTTCCACAAAAAAAAATAATAAAGTGTAGCTAATGTCAAACTATTTGTTGGATTTTGAACAACACTTCAAATCATGTCAATAAACTTTGTGTGAATTATAGAAGATTTTTGTCTTTTGAAAATTCCAATACAAAAAACTCACTATTTCAAAAACTATTTGTTTACATTATAAACATTTATTATCTGTTTTCTACTAACATTATTATTTGTAGCCATAACAATATATAGTGGTAAGTACGGATTGGGTATTCTTGACTTTTAGGATATTCGATATATGATCCAATCCTAAGAGACATTAGAGTTTTAATATCTATACCGACTAAAAAAATGGATACTTTAATTAACGATTTAGAAAATTGAATACATGTATTAAAATATTCAAAATATGTACATGTGAGTTGCCCTTTACCTATTTTACAAAATATTCAACCGAAAATCAAAATTTAAAATATTTTAAGCTAAAAATATATTTAATCAATTTTAAAAACATGATTAATCTTTCAAAATAATATTTTATACAAAAATATACATAAGTATAGTGGGTTTTTTTGGTTAGACATAAGTATAGTGGTTATGTTATGTTACGCACAAAAAAAACAAGGTCAAAATGACAACACGCCATAATTAACCTCATGGAGAGTCGAATCGGTACATAGGACATTCACGTTAATGGAAAGTGGTAATAAATTGTAGAATCAAACAGTTACTTTAATTGTGTAGAAAGTAATTTCCGAATCTTCCTTTTTGCATTTATATCTGAGACACAGAGATCAATATCGTGTTCGTGTAAATATAAACGTAAAAATTTATTTCTGTTATGCACATTGACATGCATGCATTCACTTACCTAACTTCTTCTGACGGATTTTACCACACGTACTTGATTATTTAATGCCACAATTAGAGCCTTATGTTTCAAATCCTAAATTTGTAAGACATCATGAAATAATTTTAACCAGTTTGATGTTATTAAGAGATACTTCTTGATAAATCGCTTTACTAGTCTCTCTTCTTCTTCTTTGTTTTTCCCTTCAAATCTCTTTTAACAAAATAGTCTATTTTACCATTTCGATTTGCTGACCGTTACACCTTGACGTCATGTAACAGGAATAATGTTATGAATTTCAAAGATGAAATGATTAGTTAAGTTTTAGATAAACTATTTTGAGAAATATGAGAATTGTGCAATTATTTAGATTTTATTTTAAATATTTTCATCGGTTAATCACAAATATTCATTTCTAGGCACAAATCATCGGTTTTATAAGCATTTTATCAAATCATAAATATTTTACAATTCTCGTTAACAATTTTGTTTTTGAAAAACTCTTCCGTTTCAAAAATATTGATTTATAAAACTTTTACATAAATAAAGAGAAAATAAATCTTTACTTATAAATATATTATTTTTACTATAATCAATAACTATGAATCAATAGTGCTTCTACAAACTTAAATATTCTCAATTGATTTTCGAAAAATTAATTCTACTAAATCTTGCTAGTTAAATTTTGTTTTTAAAATTTTAATTTATAATATATTTTCATAAATTTTAAAAAAATGTCTATCGCACATGAGGTTCTACACTCCTTAAAATCTCAAAAACATTGGTTTAAGTCATATGACACTAAAGACATATATCACAAAGGCCTATGACCGATTGGAGCGACATTTTCTATGTTGCACGATGATGGCTATGGGTTTTAATCAGAACTGGATCAACTAGATCTTGACATATGTAGAATCAACTTCCTTCTCGGTGTTGATTGATGGAATCCACGAAGCGAGATTTTTTATGACGCAATATTCGTCAAAGCGATCCATTATCTTTTCATCTTATGCGCAGAAGTACCCACATGCTTTCATCGATGGTATTAGAGAAGAAGATTAAGGTTATCAAGCTGAGTAACACATAGTCAACATTGTATAGCTTAATGTTTGATGACGATGTTATGTTCTTTTGCCGTGCACATCCTTGATCATGCAAATCAATTATCCAAACCCTACACATATACGAGCAGGTATCCGACCAAGCAGTCAACTTGAATAAGTCGACCATTACGTTTGGATCTAGGGTCTTCGATGGAGTCAAAATTCGGCTACAACATATCTTAAACATTCACAATGAAGGTGGCAATGGGAAGTGTTTAGGATTACATGAGCAAGTAGGCCGTAAGAAGAAGGATATATTCAAATTCATTGTTGAAAAAGTGCGACAGCGAACAAATAATTTGACTAATAAATTTTTATCTGAAGCTGGAAAAGAGATCATTGTAAAAACTGTGGCGCTTGCTCTTCGGGTTTTTACAATGCATTGTTTTAAATTACCAAAAGGGATATGTGAAGATATTGAGGCATCTTTAGCTGCATATTGGTAGAGCAAAAGAAATGATAAGAATGACATGCATTGATTCGCTTGGGATCGATTAAATAATCAAAGAGGAATGAAGGACTTGGATTAATGAACATTAAAAACTTCAATAATGCTCTACTTGAAAAACATATTTGGCGAATATTAGAAAACTCAATCTCTTGTTGCTCGAGTTCTTAAAGGAAGACATTTTCCTAAGGGAACTATCATGGAAGCCAAACCTGGCTCAAAACCATCCTTTATATGGCGATCACTCCTTGAAGGTCCCAACTTGGTAAAGCGAGGCATGCCTGTTGTCATCGGAATGGTCGAGACACTAAAATTTGGGCAGAAAATTGGTTACCTGATTCTCTGCCACGACCACCTCGTTGGATATTTCTCCTCCCTCTTATTAAGGTTACTACGGTGACATAAGTATTATCTCCTACCATGTCAAGCTGGAATTTCAACAAAATCGCGGCAAACATCATACCTAAAGATTTGGAAATCATTCAAACTATTCGACTAAGCCACTATTCGAACATGGATCTCTTGGGTTGGTCATATACCCTGTAAGGTATTTACACAGTCAAGTCGGCTTTAGACTCGCAGAACAAACAAGCAATATGAATGTATTGCCTATTCCGGGAAGAACCGATCTTAAAAAAGATGCTATTTGAAAGTTAAAAACATCTCCAAAACTCAAATATTTCCTTTATCAAGCATTATCTTACGCATTATCTGTTGGTTCCATATTAAGACAAAGACACATCACAACGGACGTGGTCTGTAAAAGATGTTGATAACATGAGGAAAATTTGAATCACTTATTCTTCACTTGCAGCTATGCAACATTTATATGGCATGGAATTCAAGTCATTGATCCAATCATGTTCAATTACAATGCCTCTTTTGAAGATAAAGTGGCGGCTATCGTTAACAATCAGAGACCATAAATCTTTCTAGGATGGCAAGACAAGTACTAATATGGGCGTTGTGGAGACTTTGGAAGAGTCTGAATCTATTGGTCTACCAAAAGAAACCAAGTCAGTGGGAAAAAGATGTGAGACTTATATTTCAAGACGCAGAATAATTTTTAAATGTTTTTACTCCTCTACCTACAACTTCATGGGATGCTACTTAAGCTCAATTTACTTAGGCAAAGCCTCCACCATGATTCATTAAGTGTAATTTTGATGCAAGCTTTCGGGGTTAACAACAATTCATGATGAATTAGTCGAGATGCAAATGGAGTACATCTGGAGTCAGGTCATGCCAATGGTTATGCTTGTGGAGATGTTATCAAATTGGAGCTCCAAGTATTACTAATATCAATTCAACATATGTGGATTAAAGGGTATCGCTGAGTCATTTTTGAAGGAGATAGTAAATCGATACTCAAATTGGTCAATGGAGAAAAACTTTACTTTCAACATCACAACCTGATCTGTGACATACAAGGATGGCTAGCTCGGTTCACAACTTCAAAGTTATTATGGGTTCATCGAGAATATAATCAAGTAGCTGATTGCCTATCAAAAATGAACTTCCCAATTCACATATGCTTTGAGTCATTTTCTTTTGTACCTCGATGTATCACGACTCTCTTGTTTGGGGACCATTCTTAAAACAGTAAAATCAAACTTTGGAAAAAATGAAGAAACAATTAAATATTTAGTTATAAAAACATTATTTTCTCATAGTAACTCAAATCTTTTTAATAAAAACGAACCAATATATGGTAATTTAACAAACTAATATAATTTCAATTAATTTTTGAATTTGTATCGCCTATTAAAATAACATTAATGAACGCATTACTCGAGAAAAGCAGAAATTGTTTTACTCGCCACATAGTTAGTTAGTGGTTACAACAAGAAACACATTTTTTCACAGAGGCATGTTAAACATAGACCTTCGTAAAGCTTTCGACTCAATTTGTTGGTCATTCGTCATCCAGACCTTGAAAGCCACTGGGGTACCAGAGAGATTCTCTAATTGGATATAGAAGTGTATTTCATTTGCAAGTTTCTCACTTTGTCTTAACGGTGAATCAAGATGCTTCTTTAACAGCGGTAGAGGGTTGCGACAGGGTGACCCGACGTCACTCTATCTCTTCACCTTAGTCAATGAAGTCTTCTCTCGGCTGATAAAACAAAAAGCATAACTTCGGGTTAATTGGTCACCATCCTAACATAAAAGACCTGTCTCTATCTCACATGTTATTTGTGGATGACGTAATGGTGTTTTTCAATGGTAGAGAATCATCTCTTAAAGGAATTATGGATGTTCTTGATGAGTTTGCAAGTTGGTCGGGTCTTCATCTCAATATGAACAGAACACATTTGTTCCTAACCGGCCATACTAGTGATGAATAACAGTTCTTGGATTCTTTTGGTTTCACTGCAGGTAGTTTTCCCATCCGATACTTGGGACTACCTCTCATGTCTAGAAAATTGAATGTTGCGGAATATTCACCTCTTCTTGACAAGCTCACAAAAGAGTTCAGATCACGGGCAGTTAAGACTCTCTCTTATGCCTAAAAATTAAAACTAATCAAGAAAATGATCAGAGGAACATTTAATTTTTGGTTGATGACATTTGTTCTTCCAACATCTTGTATTAAGAGCATCGAATCACTCTGCTCTCAATTTCTCTGGTCTGGTGACATAATGAACAACCACAAAGCTAAAATCTCTTGGAGTAATATTTGTATACCAAAACAGGAAGGTGGGCTAGACCTAAGAGATCTACATCTTTGGAATATCAATATGAGCCTAAGACTTTTCTGGTTACTATTCTCAAGAAGAGGCCATCTCTGGATTGCCTGACACAAGTTTCATCATCTCCAACACGCAAGCTTTTGGCACCTAATTGATTCGAATAGTGACTCATGGAGTTGGAAAAATATTATGCGATTGAGACAATATGAAAGGCCTTTATCATATGTGAGGTTGGTAATGGTAGAAAATGCAGTTTCTGGTTTGATAAGTGGGCTCCTTTTGGTCCTCTTATCGATTTCTTTGGTGAAGATACGGCTCAGAGCCGATATAAATGCAAGATTCAGGGATGTTTGTGATGAAAGAGGCTGGAAAATTCGACCTCTAAGATCAGACAAGGCTTTTGCATTTCAGGTATTCTGTACAACAATCTCTCTTACTTACGTTTTCATGGTCGATGACATATATTATTGGAAAGCGGATGGAATCAAGAATGAAGCATATATTGCTTCTAAAACTTGGAATTGTATTAGGCTTAGTAGCTTAGTGAAGCAGTGCCATGACTGAGTTTGGTTTAAAGGTGCTACATCAAAGAACACTTTCATGATGTATGTTACGCAGCTCGACAGACTGCCCACCAGCGAGAGATTGATGCCATGGGAAATAGAGGTTCAATAAATTGCTGCTTATGCTCCTTGTACATTGAGAGCCGAGACCATCTTCTACTTCAATGTGATTTGGCGAGACAATATGGGGCCTTGTGCAGCACAGACTAAAACTTCGACATGTGATGGTAATTACATGGGAGTCTCTACAAGGCTGGTCCAGAATCACCACAACAACAACACCTTCGATTCTCATAAAGTTATGCTCCCACACAATTATTTATCATGTATGGAAGAAGCGCTATAGCTGACTATTTGACAGAACCGCTCAACCACCGATGATAGTCTTCAAAGACATCGACAGAGAAGTGAGAAACTCGATTTCAACGCAAAGACATCCAACCAAATTCGAGAACTTATGCCTCTTTGGTTATATTAAAATCAACCTTGATAATCTTTCTAACAAGTTGTAAAATCATGTTAACCTTGTTTTTTCTTTTCTTTTTTTGGCAAGGAAGCAGTTGTATAGGTATAGTTTTGTATTATCTAACTCATTAGTATTAATAAAATTTACATTCCTATCAAAAATAAAAACAAGAAGATAAAAAATCTTGATTTTAGAAACAAAGAGAGTATGAAATATCTATACATTGATCAAGAAGGACGTGAACTAAGAAAATTTAAAGTAACTAAGGTTTTGAAATTATTAACTTTAGCTGAGATTACATCTTCATACTAATTATTTTTTAGATTAACCATAGTGTGTTTAGTCCCTCCCAAAACCATGTATTAGTAGTATGCATGGAAAGACTATGTGCTAAAGTGCATGTTTTATTGTTTTATTCCATATGATTTTTAGGAATAAATTGAAGTTAAAATTGAATAATTGTAGTTTAATGGGTGTTCAGTTTGTGGAATCCATAGTCGATTTCCACTAACCAGCAACTTCACCCACATACACTGTACTATGTTAAACGTCTTATGTTCAAAACTAATCAATACTATTAAACACAAAAATACAATAACCTTTGTTTACGTGTGATATACACCTTTTTAAATTATATCTTAAAAAATATATTGATTGATTAATGATATTCTTTTTATGATAATAAATTAATATTCCCGTAAATCTTTATATAGATAACAAATTTAATTTATTTTATTTTGAATGATAACAAATTTAAACAAAGATAACGAATTCGTTTAAATAATATTGTCTAACAATATATATCCTATATTCTGTTTTTGAAATTTCAAAATTAATTCCCTAACATTTTTTATGGTAACAATTGACTTAAGAGAATATAGTTACTTTTCGTGACAAAAATATTGAATGATTTATTGTATATTTATGATAATTAAATTAATATTTCAGTAATCTAGATATATTGATTACGAGTTTAAGGTCAAAGAACAAGATATTATATTAAAATTATACAGTAATCTAGATACATGGATTATTTTAAGGATTCATACCATACATGCAAGACTTCTCATTTATTGTCTTACAAAGTTTTTAAAGAGCGGGTAAAAAAACATGTTTATATTAATAAAATAGTAAAAAATTTGAGAACGATAGTATAAAAGAATTGACTTTATAATTGTATCATTGTTTCGCGTATGATATAAATATATGGTACAAGAAACTCATTTTCATTTTGAAATCGAATAGACAATCCATGTCATTAATACGCTTCAATAATAAAACTATTTGTTCTTTATTATAGTTTATTTATAATTATAACTAATATCATATTTAGCTTTCTTTTTGTATTATATTATACAAAAAATCTAACACTTTGAAAGCGCAGATCAAAATCTAGTTTAACTTTAAAAACTATTATATATATATATATATATATTTTCGTCAATACTGATCATGTTTCATTTGATGTTAAAAATGACAACATTTTATTTGATTAATAAAGCATAATATTGGTCATAGGCCATTTACCATTTTTTCATATTTATTTTTTAAACACTGCCCTATTATATTAAACATCATGTGCCCTTGATTAGGTCATGTTCATTTGTGTATTTGGATGCAGCATTCGGTCGCTACATCTGGATGATGTTCATTTTTGCATTTGGATTTTGCATTTAAATGCAATATTTGAATGCAAGTTTGTTCGTTTGTGCATTTGCAATAGCATCCAGATACATCAAACTATTATTTTTATTAAAAAATATTTTTTATGAAATAATTTCATCTTTTTCATAAATAATTATTTTGTAGTTTTGGTTATTTTTACTGTTTTTACGAATTTTGTGGTTTATATGGTTTTTGCGGACTTTACAGATTTTGGTTGTTTTAGCGTTTTTTGCGTTTTTGCGGTTTTGATGGATTTTACGGTTTTGGCGGTTTATACGGTTTATACGGTTTTATGGTTTTGGCGGTTTTTTGTAGCTTTTGCGTTTTTACGGTTTTTACGGATATGGCGGTTCTGTCGATTTTGCGATTATATTCAAGTTTTGTGTTTTTGAGGTTTTTACGTTTTTACGGGTCTTTACAATTTTGATGTTTTAACAGTTTTTACGGTTTTAAAGATTTTTGCAGTTTTTACAATGCGGTTTTGGCGGTTTTTTGGCAGTTTTTACGGTTTTGCCGATTTTTTTTGCAGATTTTTCGGGTTTAATGATTTTTACGGATTTTTCGTATTTGCGATTTTTACGGTTTTTGCGGTATTGTCAAATTTACGGTTTTGACGGTTTTCCACTAACCAGCAACTTCACCCACGTACACTGTACTACGTTAAAAGTCATATATTCAAAGCTAATTTAACTTTAAAAACAATCATATATATTTTCGTCAATACTGATCATGTTTTATTTGATGTTAAAAATGAAAACATTTTATTTGATTAATATAGCATAATATTAGTCAAAGGTCATTTATCAATTTTTTCATATTTATTTTTAAACACGACCCTATTATATTAAAGATCACTAGAGTTTGGACCGCGCGATCGCGCTGGTATTTTTTAATTTTTATGTATTCAATTTACGATTAATCATATTTTTAATTGTTTGTAAGTCATGTCAATTGCTCGCATAGGTCTTATATATCAAAACAATTAAATTGATATGTTATATGAATTGTTTGTCATTTGATAATTTTGTACAAAAGATTCTGTATATGAATACATCTATTTTATAAATACACACGTTTTATAGATTAGAATATGTTATATTTAAGTCTGAATATTTCTGGTTTCGGGTCGGGTTTGGATTGGATCCATTCAGATTCGGATTTTAGGGTGCATAAATTTTAGCTTATTCAAATATTATTAAAATTTAGGTCGCATTCGCTTCAGATATATTTTAGGTTCGAGTCGAGTTTAGTAACTCCAGGAAAATCCGAGTATACCCGAAATAGATTATGTTCGAGTTCCGATATTTTCTCAGGTTTTCGGTTTATGTTTGGGTATTTTGGATTTTTTAGATTTTTTCCTTTTTTTGGACTCACGCTTTTAAACCGCGGAATTATTTTTATATAACATTTTAATTCAGTAAAGCATATATATTTGATTAAACCTTATTTTAATTTGCAAACATTACCTTTTTTAATAATAATTTATAATTTTTTTATAATCTTATATTAAGCAATATATATATATAGTTTACGAAAGTTTAATCATTTTTAATGATGAAATATTTTTTTTTGTTTTCTATTTTTGTAGAAAATTAAAATTCTATTTATGAAAAATTAAAGATGTTTTAGGTTTTCAGCGTAAATGATATTATATGATTCTTATTTCCGGTAAACATTAAAATTGAATACAAGTTATACTTATTTTAAAAAATTTAAATCGTTTTAAGAAATTTAGGGAGGTGAACTTTTTATTTGGTTAAATATTATATTATATTTAAGATACATATATAATACCAATATATTTTAGTTTTTGTTTAGAATATAATAAAATAATTTTAATATATCATTATTTTAATTTTTCATGAATTAGTTTAAATTTTTTTAAAAAATCTATAGTAAGAAAATCAGTTTTATAAGACTTTTTATAATAAAAATATATTTATAAATAAACTAATAGTATATACAAAAGATATTCAAAAGATTTAATTAGTCAGTCAAAATTTTTGAATTAATTAAATAAAAATTGATTTTGTAGCATTATTAATATAACTATCATTTAATAAAGTCAAAAATATTACATATAAGTGATGCACCAACTTTAGAAATCACACATAAAATGGTTTGGATACTTCTGTTTTAATAAAATAGATAGAAAAAAATGTGCTCTTGCTTAGTCTCTTTCGAATGCTATTATTAAAATAAATCATCAATAATTATATGATAATATGAAGCTTTGTGGTCCAAATACCCTCCCCAAACAAAGGGGTTCTATTATATTTATTTTGTATCTTATTGTAATTTATAAACGGACATCATCACACTCTCTTGGATATATACAAAACACATATTATATGATATGAATATGCTATTTAATAGTAGAATTTGAATTAGAGAGAAACAAAAATACTAGAATGACTACTCAAGTACTTCCACGGGAAAGTGGTAGACGTGACACTCATAACTCATTGTGCCCTAAATTGTCTTATTTCTGGTGATGAGTTTTCCGTTATTTTAGGTTAAATGAAATTGATTTAATTACGGTTAATTATCCTAGTACAGAGAGTTGAAGTACATAATTTTTTTTGCTATTAAAAAGTATACGGATAACTATATGGTTTATAGTATCCTCTATACATTAATTAGGAAGTTACTAAGACACGTGTCGTTACCGGAATGAGTTTCAACATAAAAATTATGACATGATAATTTTCTAACATTTGATTGGTTTTGTATTAATTAATAATTTTAATTATTATTTATGTCAATCTCTTTTATTTTGGAGTTAGTTAACAATATATGATTTTAAAAAGTTCCAACAATTTACTAAAACCAATATTAAATTTGACAACTTAAATAAAATTAGAATGAAATATGTGCATTACTTAAATATTTAGCCCAAAATTATAATTAACACACACACACACACACACACACACACATATATATATATATATATATATATATATATATATAGCAAGGAGAATCTATTTTAATCCTTAAATTGCAAATTTATTCCAATTAATCCATAAAATAATCTATTGTAACTATATGTACGTATTATAATATTTGTATATTGAAGAATAAAATTTTATACCATCATAATCTAAAAACAAAAACTATGGAATATTATACACAAAATATGACATGATATTTAGAAAGAAATAATATAAATTTTATAAAATATTAGTTATTTTTAAAGTATTGAGTAAATTAAAATAATGTACCCCATATTGGTTTTATAATCTTTAATATATTTGATATGAAGTGTCTTAAAAAATTGGCATTCATAAATATGATATGTTATTTTATTCGTTAGATGATATGTTCTTTTGATTGAAAACGTCATATATGTGTAAAAAAATTTAAAGTCGTTTTATTTTATTCGTTAGATGAAATTTTATCCGCGCATAGCGCAGAGAATATTCTAGTAAAAGATAAAACTTAGATCCATAATCTACACTTCAAACATAAAAATTATGTTGTGTAAGAAAAGTTGATTATCGTTTAAACCCACAAAACATTCCAGATCCAACGAGACATACTCAACGTAATGTAGTTGATTTAATGAAATGTTTGAGCACACATTTAATTGGGTTTGATGTTTTTCATCCAAAATTTGTAGGAAACTGAAGTTAGTTGATCTCGAGTATTAAAAGTAAAAAACTAAAAGTTCGTGTAGTCAACATATTATTCATTGGTCAAATGATTCCAAGTAGTCTCATCCATTAAAATAAAAAATAGTTCAGTAGTCTAATTTAAAAATTGAGATGCAGAGTTAAATGATCTTTAAAATTCAATATTTTCTATTGGCAAATGAAAAAGGAATATTTTTTTCTTACGAAATTTAATGGTTCGAGGACTAGTGAATTAATAATTAATAGAAATCTAGCAAAGTCCTCTAGCTCGTTTACATACTAATTCCCCCTTGACTTTGTTTCCGAATCCCCCTCGTCTTATCCTGCTATCTATTCACTCTGTTAGTTAAAAAATGTCGTTTTGAAATTTTAATTTTGTTGTGACAAAAAAAGTTTTAATTTTGTTTCACAAAAAGTGTCGTTTTACATTTTGGATGCAAATTCATAAACGAAATTCTGGTTTTAACCTCACTGTTTTAATGTATTAATTGGAGAGAAAATTATTTTTAAAGTATTAATAAAAGGTATGTAAGACTTTTAAAAATTTTCTTAATATGCGTGAAAATGTCAGAATGACACTTCTTGCGAAACAGAGGAAGTATATGTTAGTTTCTAGAAATTAATAATACAACACTAGGATCTAATCCGCATTATACGCGGAGTCATTTTTATTGATATTTTATAAAATTAAATTTAAATAAATTTTAAATTCATATATTAAATTTGTACATTTTTAGTTAGTTTAAATATTTTTTTGGTATTGGTTAAAGTGTTTAATCGCTCGTGAACTAAATAATAACTTATTTTTTACAATAAAATTAGTCTCAATTAACCCGTTATAGATTAAATCATAATTTTCTTTTAAAAAATTTTAATTATAACAATACAATAAAAAAATATAGTGTTTAATTAAAAGTATACTTTAGAAACAATATTTTTTAACACAGTCTTAAAAACGATTATGTTATGTGTTCATATTAATTTAATATTTTCACTTTTTATATATATAAAAAATGAAAATATAAATATTGGGATTTTAATTAAGTTTTCAATAATTAATTATATATTTATATTATATAACTAAAGTATATTGTTTAGTTTAAATGTATTTTATTTTAAATTATTTTAAAATAGTAATTGTAAGAGATTAAATAATTTTTAAGATTCATTTAATTGTTTAAAAAATAATATTTATTTTGATGGATTTAAAAGAGAAAAGATATTAAGAGAATCTTGATACGATATAGGTTATATTATTTATTTGTTTTATTTAATTATAAAATATTAATATATTTTAAAAACCTATGATATCTTTAATGAATTTTAATATTTATATTTTTTAATGGCATTTGATGTAACTTTTTACAAATTAAAGGCTATTCTCCTAAATGTACTTCCCAAATAATAATATAGAGATTCATATTTTGAAAAAATTACAGAAAACTAATATTTGAAGGTTCCTTAACTTCACAAACTTGGAAAATATTTTAGTATTTTTAGATAAATCTTATTTTCTAAAAAAGTATATAGTTACATTTTAAATTTCGTTTTTATTTTCTTTTTTTCTTTGACGCAAATTTTGTTTTTATTTTTTAAATGGCTAAAAATAAGCTTGTAATTTTAAATACAGTAAAAATGATTGGTAATTTGTCTTTATTTATAAATAAATGATTCCCTTGGTTGCATTATTGACTTTGAAGATGGTACAGTTGAGACAATGTATTATTTACTTTCGAGATGGTACAATTGAGACAGCTTCGCCTTAGCATCAAACCCTATACGACTGTATTATACTATAGCTTATGAGAGATATTCACAAGTGGCGAATCTCATCTATTCAGATTTCGATTTAGTTGAATAACCTTCATAAAGATAACATAAAAGTTAATTATGATGGGCATAATAAATTAAAACAATATGACGACAAACCAGCATATAATTCGACAGCCTATTCGTGGAGAGCAAATATAAGATACTATATAAATATAATTATATCCATGTGTTCGAATTTTATTACGCGAAAAACAGACATGATTCCATTTTCTAAAATCACTCTGTGAAATGGATGAAATTAGAAACTATTGGCTTTTAACCTAAAACTAACTAGTAAAAAATATAGTGAATCATTATAGATATATGTTATGTTGGTATGAAAATATCTCTGTTCCAATGCAAAACTCTTAAAAGGTTTCACACTTGTTCTCTCTCTTCTAGAGGACAAACATTTTAAGTATATTAAACATAGATTTAGAAAATTAAATGATGAAACAATATGGAAAATTTTCTTTTTTTCGTTATCTAGGTAGAATACGTTTTCTAAATAGAGTAGAACAGTGTTTAAAGGATAGAAAATCTAATCTGCATAACGCGTCACATTTGGTAAAAGCCAAAATATGTAATAACCTATGAAGTAGATCAAAGAGTAATCAGTAGAATATATATTCTAGCATTTGGTAGACCAAGACATATGGCTAGAATACCATCAAACGTATTATACTGAAATTAGAATATATAAGAAACTTTTGTTTACGTTATATACCAAAGGTAGAACATTGTATAATACTTAGTATACAATTTCTAAACTAAGTAGATTGCCAGAATGAGTATTCTGTGTTTAGCTAGTGTATTAAATAAAATATTATTTATCCATTTATTTTTTATGAAAAATACATAAGTAGTCTTACTTATGTTTCTAATAGTTTACATATTTTTAAAAATTTTAAAATCTCAATTACTATTTTTTCATTTTGTAAAGGTATGATATGTCAAAAATGGTCAAATTTGCCGAAAGTCTTATTTGGACAACTCCAAGTAGAAAGTGTCCCACTTTTCTAATTCTCCCATCATTATATATTGGTATGAAAATGTCTCCGTTCCAATGTAAAACTTTTTAAAATTTTTTTTAATAAGCTCTCTTGAAACGTTAGTGAAAAGTAAATTATGCACAATATTTCGAATCACATAAGGAACAACTTATTCAGACTATTTTAAATAAAAAAATTATTTTTGTGCGAAACTATCTTTTAAATTAACCATGATTTTGATACCGTATTAGAAATCATATGATAATGAGTAGAGTAGTTTATGAACTTATATATTAAAAGTGGAAATATTTCCACCTTTCAGTGTAAGATATTTATAAAAAGAAATAAAGACTTTCACTCTAAAATTTCATATTTCGACCTATAAAGTTTATTTATTTGTGACAGCTCATAAAAAAAATCATTTTGGACGATTTTTATGTAGAAACCCTTTATGTGTTTCATAGATTCTATGATAACTTGAATGAAAATTTTATATGGTTATGTGAAAATACCTGAAAATTTCCAAAATAACCATAAATTATTGTTTTAAATTGACACATATTTTTAACCGGGTCTCTCACATTCTTAAAAGATTAATACAAGAATTAATAAGAACCTGTAAATGCTTTTTTTGTGTGGAGAGATTACTAAGATAATTATTCACGAGGGTAAAGCTATCAATTGCAACAAAATAATTGAGAGTGAAGAAGTTATTTTTGGTGCTTTCCACTAATATCGAAAGCCAAATCACAGCGCAACTCCACACGTGCTCGTCATTTGTTTTATTCTTCTTCTCATTTATAGTAATAATATATTCTTTTTTTCTGGCCATTTTTAGTTTAATATGTTTTTTTTATTAAGGTATAATGCTTTTCCTCTTAATAATTGGCTTATTATTTTAGGATTATGAATTTATTTAGTAGATGCCGAATGGCCTGGAAATTTCGTTAGTGGCTTCACGACTGTTTCGATTATTGTAAAGGTTAAGGAATCTTGGTTTTATGAATCTCCATCTTCTTTGTCAGGTTCGTACAATATTAGAGAATTAAGCGATAATTACTTTCTTTTAATAGCTGTATTACGATAACTAAAGTTCAGATTCCTGAAAAATAATATTACTATTTATCTTTTAAAAAAATAGTTAGGTGATCTCTTCCAAGCATATAGTGGAGTCTCTTTACATATGAAATCCAGATTCGATTTTATTTCCTGTAATCATACAAACTACATCAAGAAAAAATAATACTTGTATTTATGAAATATAGTACACCTATGTGAGCATGTTAGTGATCTACATTCATCTGCGTTTGGTCATATGTGTCACCACTTGCTTCATGCTTTTCTTTTAAATCATTTCTCCGCTTTCACTTCTAAATTAAAATTCAAATAGTATGTTGTTTATTAATCTGTGTGCTTTTGATCCAAAAGATAGTAGGTAAACTCTTCTTTACGTGGGGCACTAGAATTTTTGCATCCAGGGTCGAATCTAGAATCTTTTTTACGTGGGGCACTAATGCAAAATATATAAAAGGATGGGGCACATTACTAAATTTTAACTAAAATCACACTGATTTTTTTTTTAAAAACAATGGCTACACGTGCACTCTCTCTCTCTCAAATAGTTTCGCCTCTGGTTGCATCTCTTTATACATAACAGGAGTATCTCCCGAGAACGAAAAATTGTTATTCTGTAACTTACACTTATGTAATCCAATAGAAAATGTCTTCCAATCAACTTTATAGTTAATTTATTTTACATATAATGAACTAGGATAATGAGAATGAAAATAACAATAATTTGGACAATGACAATGATGAATTTTGTCACTCTAAACAAATTTGGTTCATTTTTATGCATGTGATGTAAACATTGTGGGACGCACAACTCTCTATGTAATATGAAACTTGTTTGTCAAATAATTTATTTGACAAACAAGTTTGTTTGTTATTTCTCAAACTTTAATCTAGTTAAATAATTTGATTATTTTAATATCTACCATATCGACCTTTTGTGGTAATTCCTTTGTTATTCATCTTTTGTAAGGTTAATTTGCTCGATATCTATATTCTCAGTTGTCTCTATTTTATTTTAGTGTCTTTACAGTCAATCATTAAAACTTTTTCTTCTTTTTTGTCTGAAATCTTTCTATTTGCATGTTAAATCTCTAGTTGTATGGTTGTACGGTTATAGATGATAATGAGATGTCATTTGTTTGTTTGTTTGCTGATTGATGCTTTTATGATTTTATCCATTTATTAATCCACCGAGCCAATTTACACAAAACCATCTTTAGTCCCATGATACACCCATAACTTTCTAGTATTATAAGTTTTCAACATTAAAGATACTTTTTATTAGTGATTCTATTGATGACTAGTCAAAACTATTCAAATAGAAGCACGATAACTTTATCTACTGTGTGATATTATTAATTTTGGAAATTTCTATTAATATTAACTATGTATTCTAATATATCGCCTAATGACTTGATTATCCAATCTATTAATTCAGCTAATTAATTAGTGAGTAATTATTTTTTCAGTTTTCAAAGACTTCGAAAAACAATATTTAAAATTAGTTCACTAATTAACAACTATAAAATGAAAGTTTGTAACCGAACTGGGTAATTTCTTGGTTCGTGGTCGATGTGGTCCGATCCGGTTCAACTGTGGTTGTGTGGAAGATGTGCAGTTTACGTGTTACAGGTGCTTGAGAGACACAAGATTAAAAAAGGGAGATTGAAGATGCAGTACATGTGACAGTACCTGTGACAGTACTTGTGACAATACCTGTGACAGTGAGGCGAGTGATGATTTCACAGGAATGGAAGCAGCAACAAGATTCTGGATAAAGACGAGCTGGATATCTTGTTGGAGCAAGAAGATTCTCGGAATATTTGAAGATCTAGCTGCTGGCGATTTTGGAGAAGATAATCTCAAGAAAGATTTTATGTAAGAGATAATTATGAATATATTGAGTTTTTATATTTCATCATTATCTTATTTTTCTAGTGTTTCTATCTATTAGTATAAGTAGATTAAAAACATTGTTTTCTCTTTTAATGTTTTCAAAGAGTAAGAACATCTAGCTAGAGGTTTTGAGAGTTTTTGTAAGAAGCTAAGGTGAGAGACTCATCAACTTCGTATTCAGTTCTTGAGTAGTGGTATAGGCTAGAGTGTAGCAAAATAATATTTTCTTAGTCGTGTTGTAGGTTTTGTTCAACTTGTATAGTGTTTTGAAAGAGATCTAGTAATATACAAATGTCTTTGTAGAGAAATATATCGTTACAGTCTTTAAAATCGTTCCTATGATAGGAGAGAGATTAAATTTGATCGATGACGGTTGAGTTTGAGAACGAGAGAGATTAAATTTGCTGTGATTTAGAAAATTTTGATTCTAAGGTTTGTTTTGATTGTATAGGAGGCCAGGTTCTAATTTTGTTTTTTTGTAAATCAATTTAGGTAACAAAATATATAAGTTTGGATACGAGGAAAATTTGAGTAAATAATTAGGAAATATGCTAAATTTGAATCTTAAATGAAAATTTTGATAATTTAGTGTATTTTGGATTTTTTTTGTCTTTTGAACAAATATTAAAGTTAGTTGAATAATCCATGTATTAGTGGAGTCAAATGAATTATTTTTGTGTTTTTGAGAGTTAGTCCAGCTAATTTTCAGTATATAATATTAATAATTTCTGAATGTGTTTGAAAAATTTAAAACATCTATTAATTAAAACACAAATGGAGTATTATATTACATTTGCAATGCGTGCAGTTAACATAATGGTTACGAAATTTTCACACGACTGAGTCTTATAATTTCTTTCAAAAGTTAAGGGTTACCAGATTAATTGGATGTATGAGCGGAAAACCGTTGATAAAACACGTAGATTCTTGTAATAGAATAAAACGCAATTAGTAAGTTAAATAAACAAGTAACTTGTTAGATGTTTAGGTAGATGCTATATTATTATATATTGAAAATTAGAAAATTGTTTCCTTTGATAGGTTTAGATACTAAAGCAACATCTTAAAAACATTTGATTAGCGAGAACTCCTTCTAAGACATAATATTTTATAATATGAATCACCATTGAAAATTTGTTTGCTACGAAAGTCCAAAGAAAGCCGATAAATGTCAATCAAGGTGAAATGAAATGGAGACAATGAAAACGAATAGGGTGAGGTGGAGAAACAAAGATTGGCCCCTTTGGCAAATGGACAACATGTGCACTTCACGTGTGCCCTAATCCTCCTTCATTATCATACTATATGTCCTTTACTCCGTGTTATTTTATACCCTAAATGCCAAACTGTAGTAGCTAGAGTTTCATGGGTCCATCTCATTCATCGCGTATATGACGTTTACTGAGCGATTAGGTGGTGTAACGACCTTATTGTTTTATATGGTGAAAGACATGATTACATAAGTATTAAGAACAACCACAATGATGAACTTTTTACTTTAGATTTTTAATCATATTTCTATTGATATTTTAATATGTTTTAATTGTATAATTAAACTTACAAATTAAAAAAAGTAATTGACCAATAAAAAAGGACAAGTGTATAAATGAGTCTCTCGAAATTTATCAAGTGTTGAATGAAAAATTTTTCTTTTTTGTAAAAGACTTTTGTGAAAAACAACCATTATGGATGCTCTAAGTATACATGAATCTATTTCCTTTATTGATTGACCGATTGAAAAATCCAAAGACTTACTATCAAGAAAACCAAATTAACATGACTACTTTAAATTACATTCATAGTATTTATTGTTATAAATGTCATCGCAATAGTATGTAGAAACGAGAATATGAATACACGACAAATTTCCACGAGATTCGGCAACGTGCCTACATCCTCAAATATCTATTAGAGTGAATAGACAAACTTACAATGAATTTTGCCTAAATGGAATTACTCAACACTAAAACACTCCTTAGTTAGACACCTTTTAATTTCTAAACACCTTAGATCAATATTCTAATATAAAATAACACTCTTTCTCTCAAGAGATTACACATGTAAAACCCTTTTTGGTTTATGTTTTTTTTTTCCGTTCTTCTTCAAAAAGGTCATTCAAAAAGACATGTCCATCTTCCTTTTTTGTTTCTTCTCAAACTTAAGTACATCAATATTCATCTCAAACTTCCTTTTTTAAGCATGGACAATCCCTACTGCTTTATCAAACTTCAGTACATCAGTATTCATCGCCATCTATATCACTGCTTTTTGTGCTGAGAACTTGGTAGGCAAGCATCACATAAGCTTCTTCACCAATTTCACATCTTTATAATATTTCTTCCCTAACGCTTGTCCCTAATTTGCAATAGACCTTAACTTCGTACTAAACTCTGTTATCTTCTCATCATCACCGATCTGAATGTTTTCAAACTTTGACTCTAGTAAGTCCATCTTTGTTCTCTTGACATTAGAAGTTTCTTCAAAGGCATTCTCCAGTATATTCCATGCTTCTTTGGCTGAGATGCAACTCTGTATCAAACTGAATTGATTATCTTTAACAGAGTTAAACAATGCACCCAGAGCTTTTGCATCAAGCGTAGACTTTTGTTTATCAGACTTAGACCACTTTTCTTTCGGTTTTAGAATTTTTTCACCGTCTCTTGTTTTTGTAGTAGGTTCTGTCCAACCCAATTCAATCGATGTCCATGCGTCATCATTAATGCTCCTTATATATGCTTGTATTCTGGTCTTTCAACGTCTATAGTTCAATCCATCCAACATCAACGAACTGTATAATACAAATTTATCTTGTGTCATATTGTCGTTAGAATCTAAGGTCTACGTGAAACAAGACTAAATCTCTGATACCAATTGTAGAAATGAGAATATGAATACATAACAAATTCCCTCGAGGTTCGGCAACGTGTCTACGTTCTCAAATCTCTATTAGAATGTATAGACAAACTTATAATGAACTTTTTTCTAAATGGAATGACTCGACACTAGAATACCCCTTAGTTTGACACCATTCAATTTCTAAACACCTTAGATCAATACTCTAATTTAAGATTAACACTTTTTCTTTATAGAGATTACACACATAAAACCATTTGTGGGGTACACTCTTTTTTTCTTTCTTCTTCAAAGAGGTCATTCAAAAAGACACATCCATCTTCCTTTTTATCTCTTCTCAATTTCCTTTTCCTTTTTTTTTTCTTTTTGATTATTCTAAATCTTTTTCATCAAATCTTCATTCCTTTTGAATATTTGACATGATCCTCAAGCTCTTGTTCTAACATAGTGTTGGGGGTAATTTTATTCTCTTATAGCCTAGCTTTACATAGATCGGGAGCACATAAACCAACTCCCTAGTTGAATATGTTAACCAAGCCTCTAGCCAAGGACACACAACCAAGCCAAGGCCACGAGCCAAGGTAGAGCAAATATTCCCCTTATACGATTTGAATCTTAAGAGATAAGGACAATTACCTTAGGTTAACTATGGAAATATTCTCTTTTGTATAAATAGACTAAAAACTAGAAGTTATTCCATAAAAGATATGGAAATATTCTTATTCGTAAACTATAAATACAAGGGGAAGAACCCTAATTCAAGGATCCGAAACCTAATACTAAAAAACTCATACTTTGTACTCGACCTCTTTAAATATATCAATAAAGAATCGCTTTACATCTTTTGTTTCTGTTCTTCTATATCAAAGGATCACCAAAAAACCCGAAATAGTTTGGCGCTAGAAGGAGGGGAGATTTCAACAAGAACAAAAGAACAAATATGAGTAAATCAAATAGTTCTTCCGAACCAGAGAAGAGCGCAATTCTCGAGTCTACATCTAATGAGGCGGCTAAGACTCAACCAAAAGAGGTTGTACCCGAAACAATGGAGGACTCAACACTCGCATGAAAGCTTCAGGAGTACGAAGTGATTGTTGCAAAACTAAAACAGAACGAAGCTCGATTGAAGGAGCTAAAAGATGAGAATACGACTCTTAAATCCTTGGCGGCGGAGAGAGATGCTCAGACATCCAACGCCGATGATGATGACAATGGAAAGCATGTATGATTCAAGAAGAGAGTCCCGTCGATGAAGTCGTTGAATGAAACACCGATGAAAATTGCTAAGGAGATGCGAGTGCATCAAACTCCAAGCTCTAGACCTAAATCAATGGCTCTCAACATCAAAGCGGCCCTAGTAGACCTCACGAAGGAAACGCTAACGAGACCCATGGTTTAGAAGCCTTGCTAACGGGAAGGCTAGAAGCCATGGAGAACATGATCAAGCGCCTCCCTGGGGTAGCTCCACCAATCATCAAGAGCACCCCTAACTCCTACGCAGATACACTATTCATCGGTGCCATCTCCCTTAGCGAAGTCCCCAAGAGGTTCACCTGGCCGATTATGCCACTATACGATCAGACCGCAGACCTCGACACGCACATATCTCAGTATCGCCAATGCATTCTCACAGTGTCTATCAGCCATGATCACATGGAATTCTTCATGTGCAAAGGGGTTGGAGCAATCCTCTCAGGGCCATCACTACTGTGGTATTCCAATCTAGGCAACAGCTCCATCGATTCATTCCCGACACTAACAGATCGTTTTGTTGAGCAATTCGCTAGCAGTTACTTTAAGGCGTACCTCCGACGATCTCTATTTGGTCAAGAAGAACAAGGACGAGAGTCTCAAGGAGTACGTCCATTGATTCAACAAAGAGAAGGTATCAGTTCCTAACTGCGTCGCCTCCATGACTATCTATGCCTTCAGGCAAGGATTGTTGATTGATGGTGACCTCTACAAAGAGCTCACTAAGTACCCTTGCCATACTATGGAGGACGTCATCTCCAAGGCATGGGCATAGTTCAAATGGGAAGAAGACCTTGCCTATCAAGCCCACATATCTTTGAGGGCCAATCTAAAGGTTCTCAAGTAGGAGAAAGCCTTAGTAGACAGGCGGACCGACCCCATGGCCAAACAGGAGCTGGAGGGAACAACAAAAATTCCACCAGCCCCTGGACTAAGTCTATGGCTATAGCTGATGAAGAGGACCTTGTGAATTTACCTAAGTTAATTGAAGACATCCTTATCTTGGCCTCGACAAAAATAATCAGAGAACTAAGGCGTATCACTAGAAATGTAACATGGCCACCAAGGCCACGCTCTTCCGCCCACACCAAGGGCAGTGTTATGAATGTTTTTGGGGAGTTCTTTGATGGCACTACGGAAACAAGAAGACAATGTGTATGTGTGAAGATGAATGCTTTTAGGTAAGAAGATTTAAGCAAAAGAGGCTGGAAGATGTTTGTGTTTCAAGGAACCGAATCAAAAGGATGATGAGAGAATAATTGTATTAGCCTTTCTGCCTAGGGTTTTTCGGATGATCTCCATAATCCCCTAAGCATCATATTTAGGCATAAAAACTTGTTGTTATCCCTTTAGGATCAGGAGATATCGCAATATTCTACAGATATGCATGATTATCTCTTTATTATATAAAAGAAGATAAATATCGGATGAGAGTCGGCTAGCCTTCCGGCTTCTTGCATCCTTGTGATGTCTAGCTTCCTACTTCTTGGCATTCCCCTGTCTTACGACTAAATTGTCGTTCTCTATCCAACCTAAGGGAAACCCCAAGGTCCAGATTACTCCTAAAAGTTTGCCCCTTATTGTGCACGTTCGATCCGAAGCTGGGGAATAACATGCTTTCTGGTTTCTTAGGCAGGAAGCCTTAGATCGCTTGGTTACTCGAGGATGTATAAGTATGCCGCCTCAAACACTTTTAGCATCCGCTTTCTTGTAGCCAGAGTGTTGCTGAAGCTAGACCCGATTATCGCCAGATGTTCCCGCTGCCTCTTGGCGCCTTGCTTATGGCTTCGAGACTTTTGAATTTCAAACTCATGTTTTAATAGAGAGAATCTTGGGAATTGTTGCTTGTTTATCGGAGATCTCGGCCGTTGGTTGAGATTACGTAGGATCTTGAACAGAAAAAGGGAAAAATCGCTCTAAGATTCGCACCGTCCAACCAGTACGCATGTGGACTCAATTTTCTCTTTCCTCCTTCAAAACTTTAGTTTATTTTCTTCTTCATACTTGCATTTTATCTTCATTTTATTTCCTCTTCTTGCGAAAAGCTTCTTCCTTTCGAAATCCACATTCAAGCCTTATCCCATCCTCAATCTAGGTTAGAATTTCTTGCTTCTTCTTCTTTTTATTTCTTTTAGGTTAGGACCCAGAGGGTACTTCTAGGGTTTAGGGTTCGTTTTAGCTTCTAGGTTTCTTGATTCCCTAAGCCTTGGATGTGAAATCGGGGCCTTCTCAGGTCGACTATGTCTAGCTCTGCTGAAGAGTTCTCCCCTGAAGTCTCATCATCCGTAGAGAAGGCACTTGATCAGGACGAGTCCTTCTACTGATGTCGAAGGATCTTTAGAGGACATGGAGATCGACGATGTCACCCCAAGACCTCTTCGCTCCGCTTCAGGTTTCGCTCTTCTAGAGGTGGGCCCTTTTTCTTCCATTGAACCCAAGCATCTTGAGACTTGGAGGCAGAAGTATTCCCTGGGGGAAGAGGTAAAATTGAGGGTGGCCAAGAAGGATGAGAGAGCTTCTGAGTGCCCTGGAGACAAAATCGCGATTTATGAGGGCTATTTCAAGGCTGGAATCAGGGGTAAGATACCAGCCCTGGTGATGAAAGTCTCGACGCACTTCGACATCTGCCCCTCTCAGTTGAACCCGCCTTCTTGGAGGATTCTTATTGCTATCCAAGTCCTTAATGAGTTTCATGAGCTGAACCTGGGCATTGACGAACGTCTTTATGTCTACTATTTCTCTCCCGTCTCTCCTGGTGAAGGCATATACTATTTTCACCCTAGGGCAAGCACTCCTATAGATAAAGAGCTTGATAAGAGTGAGAGAAAGGAGGCTACCTTCACCAAGAACATGGCGCAAATATTTGCTTTTATGAAAGTAGGATTGACGCCTGGCTTTTCTACCCTCTGAAAATTTAATGGTAGGTTTAGGATGATCCTTCTGCTTCGTGACTTCTAGCTGAGGTGCTTACTTTGCTGTCTTATGCCTTTTGCAGAGGTGTCAATGGAGAAAGAAAAAGAAGGAAAGGAAGGAGTGGAAGAGGCTTTGGAGATCCCAGCTGAAGAAAGGAGCATCCCGTTCCTACTAAGTGAAGAAGCGCTGAGGCATATTAGCATCATAGGTATTTTTTATTTACTGCCTTTAGAGTCATGTTTATTCTTTTGCTTTGATAATCCCTTATTGCTTTGTAGGAAACATGGCATGATCTGGTTCGAAGGCGTTGGAAGACTTCAAGAAGGCTCAGGCGACCCAGAAGCTTAAGCTGAAATCAGGGGGCAAGACTCCAGAAGTGGAGATTCCTAAGTCTCCTTTCGGTTAAACCAAGAGGAAGGGGGTCCAGAGAGCCACAACTTCCTCCAAGAAGCAGAAAGGCAGATCCTCTAGGCTTTCTTCCTCCTCTCCCAATGATCTTGAGGGTGCTCTAGAGTTGCTAAAAGACTCCGTCTTTCCCTCAGTCTCTGTCAGCTATCCCAACTTCGACAATGTGGGAGTTCTCGTTCATGTCTAGAAGGAAATGATAAAGGTAATTGGATTGCTCTAGACATATGCCTGCTTCTTTATGCTCTTTGCTACTATAGTGGACGACTACCTCCTCAAGCCGAAGAAGGAGGAAGATAAGACTGCTGGCCTGAGGAAAGAGCTGAGGGAGCTGACCCGTGGGTTAAGTCTCAGAACCAGAAGGCGGAGGAGAAGGTCCTCAAGATGACAGAGGGTAGGGTGCTTCTGGAGCAGGAGATTGCCGACCTGAAGGCGAAGACGGCGACCTTTGATGAGGAGAGAAACATGGCGGTTAACGGTGCCAAGATCGTTGGCCGCTGAGAGATGGCCCGCGACTGGCTCAAGGGGGATACAGACTCTTGGAATTTGGTAGAGGAGTTCGAAAATTACAAGGTAGTGGTGACGACATAGACGAAAGAAAAAGGCCTCCTAGCTCCCTCTTTTGAGGATGAACCCGAAATTCCTCCTACCAAGGACAGCGCAACCCCCATGGACTCGGATGCCAATGTGGAGAATTCACCTTCCCCAGATCCTTTCGTCGCCTAGTCTTCTGCCCAAAAATCAAGAACCAAACTGATCTTCCCCTTAGAGGTTTTAACTTCTTTTTTTCTTTTGTTGATGATCTGCCCCTGCATGGGCAATTTTTGCCCCTTTTGGGCTTTGTTAAGAATTTTATGGCCTTTAAGGCCTTAGCTTTCATGTGCCCTTTGGGGCTTAAGAATTGGTACTTTGGCCCTTTGTGGCATTTTTTATGAATGTTTTTATGTTTCTTCAATCCTATTTTTGAGATCTACTTGAACGAGCCACTTGCTAGGATTTTGAGATAACATTTCATTTGCATCTAGTATCTTGCCTCTGCATTTGGCTTTGAGCCTCTGTCTTTTGCCTTTCGAGAATAGTCATTTAGCATTTTGCTTTTCCAAGTCTTCTGCCTTTCGGCGTCTTGATTGTAGTTGGTCGACCTCTGGCTCTAGCCCTCTGGCTTCTTGCTATGTTCTCAAAAAACTTCCAGTTCTGGGGTTGGAATATACCAATTCCCCCCCCCCCCCNCCCCACTCCTTGTCCTTGGACAATACTCGAGGTTTTGTTTGCATTCTGCTTCCACTTAGGTGGCCACTATTAGAGATTTGATGCGTTCTGCTTCCTGTAGTGAAGCAACTATCAGTCTTATTGAATTTGCTGGCCCGGATCTTCCCCGCAGAGAGATATGCTGCCAGACTTTTCTGCTTCCCACGTCTAGGTAAGCAGTTTTTTAGTGATGCTCCATGCTCAGGCCATAACGCTTTTGCTTTTATTATGGCCTGGTAAGCATGGGTAAGCAATTTTGCTTCCTGCTAGCACTCGGCGCCCTAGTGGCCCACTGTCTCGTACACAGGAGTAAGCAGTTTTGCTTCCTGCTCAGCACTCGGCGCCCTAGTGGCCCACTGTCTGGTAAGCAGGAGTAAGCAGATTTTACTCTTGCTTTTATTTGGGCATTTTCCCCTTGTTTAAACAGAGTTATAAGCCTTTCGCTTTATTTTCATAAGGGTATGTTGCTTATACTACTTTTGCACTGAGAAATAGTCATTCAACTTATTTGCCTCTTTGTTTTACTGATTTTCTTTGTGAGAAAAAGCAGCTATTGTATTACTAAAAATCCATCTGTAGACGCAGCAGGATTACAATTGAAAAGATGAAAAAATTAAAAAAACCAAGGCCAGAAGACGTATCTGGTGTTCGGTCGCCTGGGCCAGAAGCACTCTTTTAAAAGAAGTAAGATTTTAGGTGTAACGCGTTCCAGCTGTTGGGCTGTACTTTTCCATACCTATATTGTAACTTGTATGGCCCTTCCTAGCCAGGCGCGAGTTTTCATGTGGCTTTATCACTGGTATTGTCGAAAACTCGATGTAACACCCATTAGACTTGCTAGAACATCCGGGTTCGCACCTTTTTTTGTTGTAGCTACGTGTTACTTCCTGCTGGTGTTTCCAGTTTTTTTTAACTCTTGTGGCTTCCTTTTTTCGTCCAGGAGGTCCAGAGACAAATCCATTAGCTCTTCATTCTCTCTTGGAGTTAGAAGTTCCCTCCTGGCTGTAGGAATGCTGACCTCGGAAGAGAACACTGCCTCCGACCCGTAGACTAGGGAGAATGGCATTTCTCCTATTGTCGTCTTGATAATGGTTTGGAAAGCCCATAGTGTGGCTGGGAGTTCTTCGATCCAGTTGCCTTTGGCTTTGTCCAGCCATTTCTTTAAGGGGCTTACCATGGTTTTGTTTGTAGATTCGGCTTGCTCGTTGGATTATGGATGCCTTGGCGTAGCAAAGCTCAGCTTTATGCCCCAATATTCGTAGAACTTCTTGAAGTTTTTGCTTGTGAACTGTTGACCATTATATGTCATTATTTCTTGAGGTTCTTTGAATCGTGTCACCATGTTTTTCCAAAGGAACCTCGTGATTTGGGCGTTGGTGATCTTTCTTAAGGCTTCTGCCTCTAACCACTTAGAGAAATAATCTGTTACTACCAAGAGATATTCCAGCTGGCCAGGGACCTTCGGGAACTTCCCTACAATGTCCATTCCCCACTTCTTGAATAGCCATGGGAAGTTAACGGACTTGAGATTTTCAGAAGGAAGTTTGGATGCTTGCGCGTGCTTCTGGCACTTGTCACAGTATTTGGTCATATGGAGGGCGTTGTTGGCCATGGTGGACCAATAATAGCCTACTCTCTTGGCTCTCAGCACCAGACTTTTCCTGCTAGAATGAGATCCGCATTCGCCTTCGTGCAATTCCCTGAGGACCAGATCATCATCTTCTGGCTTTATGAACTTGAGGTAGGGCTCTGAAAATGATCTTCTATAAAGCTTTCCTTGGACCAGGCAGTAGCGTGACGCTTGCCTTTTGATCTTGCGACATTCACTTCTAATATCGGGCAGGACGTCGTCCCTTAGATAAGATATGATGGGGCTCATCCACGTTCTTTCTTCTTTGATGTTAGAGACGCGAAGCCCCTCTGCATCTTCATCAGTGGCCGGCCATTGGAGCATGAGCAGAGGTATGCTGATCGGCTCCATGGTTTTTAAGGCATAGGCCAGGTTGACCAGGGCGTCTACGTGTGAATTCTGCTCCCTGGGATCTGTGTGAGTTTGCATGCCTTGAATGAACTAATGAGCTTCTTGGCTATGGCCAAATATTTGGTCATGTTGGCATCTTTTTCCTGGTAGTCGCCTTGCGTCTGGCTTACGATAGTTGGGAACCACTGTAAACCCGTAGGTTCTCTATCCATAAATCCTTTGCTAAGCTGAGTCCCGCGATTAAGGTTTCATACTCGCTTTCATTGTTGGTGGCCTCAAAGTTGCACCCTACTGCTCTCGATGCTATTTCTTCCCTTGGTGAGATGAGCACGAGGCCTACTCCTGCTCCCCATATGTTTCTTAATCCATATATGTAAAGCGTATATTCTCCATCGGCTTTACTTTCTTGCTGGATCCTGATTTCTTTGTCTTCCCTAGGAATCATTGGTGGGGAGAATTCTGCTTTCAAGTCTGCTAATACTTGCGACTTGATTGTTGTGGTAGGGCGGAAGATCACGTCGTACTCCCTAAATTCGACTACCCACTTGGCTAGTGTTCCTGACACTTCTGGTTTGTGGAGTACGAATTTGATGGAGAACGACGTGACTACTACCATGGGGTAAGCCTGGAAGTAAGGGTTCAATTTCCTAGCTGACATGACTAGGATGAGAGATAGCTTCTCCAGATGACTATAGCGAGTTTCCGTGTCTAAGAGAGACTTTCTCACGTAGTAAGTCATACTCTACTTGCTTCCTTCTTCCCTAACCAAGATGGAACTTATGGCATGCTTAGAGACTGCTAGATAGAGGAGCATCGGTTCTCCATCTTGGGGTTTGAAGAGAAGGGGAGGCGTGTTGAGGTACTCTTTGAGTTTGACTAGAGAGTCTTCCACTTTTTGTTCCCACAAGAATTTCTCAGTGAGCTTGAGAGCCTCAAAAATGTGTGAGACTTGTCTGGCAGCCTAGATATGAACCTGCTTAAAGCTGCCATCCGTCCGGTTAGTTTTTGCATGTCTCGTAGAGTTTTAGGTGAGGGGATCGCGTGAATCGCATTGATTTGTTCTGGATTTGCTTTAATCCCTCTGTACATGGCTATATACCCCATAAATTTCCCGGAGCTTACTCCAAACGAGCACTTTGAGGGATTGAGTTTCATGTCGTACTTCCTTAGCGTGGAGAAAGCTAGCTGTAAGTGGTTTATATGATCTTCTGCCTCCATAGATTTAACTAGCATGTCTTTTATGTAGACTTCCATAGTCTGGCCAATTTGATCCGCAAACATCATGTTGACCAATCTCTTATAGGTGGATCCTACGTTTTTAGCCCAAAGGGTATTACTTTGTAGCAATAAATCCCTCGTGAAGTCCTGAAGGAAGTATTTTCCTGGTTGTCTGGGTGCATGAGAATATGATTGTACCCGGAGAATGCGTCCATGAAATTCATCAGTTGATGCCATGCCATTGCGTCCACCAGCTTATCTATGTGAGGCAAGGGGAAGTGATCCTTTGGGCAGGATTTGTTAAGATCAGTAAATTCTATGCAGACCCTCCACTTTCCGTTCTTCTTGCGTACCACGACGAGGTTTGATAGCCATTCTAGATAGGGACCTCTCTAATAAACTCGATCGCAAGCAGATTCTTAACCTCATCATTGGTGATAGCGTCTCGCTCTGGTGCGAACTTTCTCCTTTTCTGCTTGACCGCTGGGTATCTGTGGTATACTTGTAGTATTTGCACTATGACTTCCGGGTCTATACCTGGCATATCCACATGGGACCATGCAAAGCAGTCGACATTAGACCTTAGAATGTCGATTAGCCTTTGGCGTATGCCTTCCTTCAGCCTTAACCCCACTTTGAGGTTCCTCCCTGGCTCTCTAGATATTAGGGGTACCTCATCCAATTGTTCCACTTCCGGCTCCTCAGTATGCTTTGAGGGAAGTGGTTTTTGTAATTGCTACATGTGGGCTGTTTTTCCCTTAAGGGTAGTCTGGTAACACGACCGCGCATTCTCCTGGTAATCTTTGATCTATCTAATTCCCCAAGGTGTCGGGAACTTCAGCACTTGATGCAAAGTTGAAGGCACTGCTCTCATATCGTGTATCTAGGGTCTCCCCATGATCATATTATAGGCAGAGGGGCAGTCTATGACAGAGAATCTAGTGGAGAGATTCATCCTTCCGACGTAGACAAGGAGTGTTACCTCTCCAATGGTCTGTTTGACCTCACCACTGAAGCCTACGAGTGGTGTTGCCTTCTTGGTTAGGGTCTCCTAGGTTAACCCTAAGTCCCCATATGCCCCTAGGAAGAGCACGTTTGTGGAGCTTCCATTGTCGATGAGTACTCTCTTCTCCAAACAATTCGCCACCGATAGAGAAACAACCAAGGCATCATGGTATTGTGTTAGAACCTAGTCTTTGTCCTCAGCTGTGAAGTTGATGGCTTTCTGGTTATTGCTTTGGCATTTTGCCTCCGGTACACCCTGTCGGTTTGCCGCAACTCTTGTGCTTCTCTTGGCGGCGGCATGGGTGATACCGCTAACCTCAAATCCTCCTGATAGGACATTGATTACTCGGTCGTGTCTAGTAGGAGAACCTGGAGCTTGGCGTCCTGGCGAAGTATCTTCTTCTTGGTTGCTTAGTAACTCTTTGGTCTTGTTGGAGAGGAATTCTCGCAGATATCCCTTCTTGAGTAGCTCATTTACTTCTATTCTTAAGGATACGTAGTCCTCTGTCCTGTGATTGTGGTCATTATGGAAATCACACCACTTGTTGGGGTTTCGATGATGATTGGGTGATTTAATCTTTTGCGGCCATCGGACTTGGTTTCCCATCTCACTCAAGACTCCAACTAGCTCCACTCTCGATATCGATAGATTCGATATGTCCGACCAAGAAGTAATTGTGGAGAACTCGTTGCCTTCTGGCTTTCCCAGAGGTCTGGGTCCACCTTTTGATCCTTTGGTTCCGTCTTCCCCGGAAAGTCTCTGATAGGGTTTATCGTCCCTGACTCGTCCCTGACTGTCTTCTCGGTTCTTACAACCCAAGAATCTTGTCTAGCCGCTAGATCCTCTTCCCACATGATCTGCGCCTAGGCCCGAGAGAGCATGTCTTCTATCGTCTTGCATTGGTAGAAGTCTCCATCAGGAAGGAGCTCTCTCTTGAAAGCAGAAATTGCAGTTACGACGCTGCAATTGGGTATGGTAATCTTTTACTGGTTGAAGCGGTGCACGTAGCTTCGGAGTGGTTCCACTTTGTGCTGTTTGATCTTGTAGAGATCATTTGATGATTTAGGGGTCATCCTACTACTGGCGAACTACTGGCGAATTGTTCTATGAACAAATTAGTTAGATTGGCGAAAGATCCCACGCTTCCGGTTGGAATCTTGATGAACCATTGTAGGGCGGTACCCATCAGGCCGGATCTGAACCCCTTGCACATAGCTTCTTCCACGTGCTCCTTCTGAATTGCTACGGTGAGCATCTTCTTTCTGTATTGCACGATATGGTTTTCTGGATCGGAAGTTCCATCATACGACTTGATGAAAGCGAAAGTGAACTTCCTTGGCATGTCGACAAGCACAACCTTGTCTGTTAAAGGAGTGTCTGCATAAGAGCTTAGGAAACTTCTCCTCAGAGGAGGCACGAAACCTGGAAGACGTTCAATTACTGACTGTAAAGCCTCGAACTTGCTTGAGAACATCTGCTCCAGGCGCCTGGCTTTGTCAGACTAGGGGGTGAGGTTTGCGGCTTGTTGTTCCTCTACCCCCATAGGTCTCATTGTGTATGAACGAGATCCTGATTTCCCTGGATCCCTGTTGCCATCGCTCCGCCTCTCTCTCCATAGTTTTCGACATGGGGAATCTTGAGGATTGGCATTCGGGCTACAGGAACCCTGAATCTTTGGCTTGCGGCTTGATTAGCTGCTAAGGCTGAGTTCATCCCTCTGAGAGTTTCGTTCTCCAGTTCAAGTTGCTGCAGGCGCTGCGCGTTCTCTTGAAGCTTTTTGATGCGGGCCTCCATCTATTGTTTCAAAGCCTGCAACTCCACAGTTGCGGCGTCGGGCCCAGTTGGGTTTTGATCCCTCCTTAGTTGTTCCATCTCTTCGAGTATCATCTCCAGTTGAGATCTCATCTCTTCATAAGTGAGGTTGGTTCGTTCAGGTGTTGTGATCATGGCGTCAGCGTTGTCTCCGGCCATCGTCACGTAGTTTCGAATTTGAGCCCCTCTCCTTCTAGCGCCAAACTGTTATGGATGTTTTTGGGGAGTTCTTTTATGGCACTATAGAAGTAAGAAGGCAATGTATATGTGAAGATGAATGATTTTAGGTAAGAAGATCAAAGCAAAAGAGGCTGGAAGTAAGAAGGCAATGTAAACGGAATAGTGATCGAAAGACAAAAACTTACCGAAATAGGAAGATAGTCGGTAGTGTGGAGAGAGCGATTTAGAGAGAGACGTGATGTGACAAGAACAAAGGCAGAGAATGAGGACTCTTCGCTTTCCCGCCTATATAATCCTACCGATAATGGGCCATAATCAAGAAGCCCATATTACGCCATAGAGTTCAGGTCATAAAATTCGTCGATAGATGCGGCCCACTAACGCTAAGGCGATTCACCAAGGATGAAGCCATAGCGACAAGAACTAGTGATGCCGACCAAGGCCATGGCTACGACCATATTTTATTTCAGCCTACGAGGCTTATCCTAAACTAAGGTAAAAATCGAAATCTCTTGAGAAAGAATCTAATCTTCAAATTCCACGCGTGGAAAATAAAGAGTGGGACCAACTTTTGGGGGTAATTTTATTCTCTTAGAGTCTAGCCTTAGCTAGACCGGGGGCACATAAACAAACTCCCTAATTGAATGTCTTAACCAAGGCTCTAGCCAAGGAAGCACAACCAATCCAAGGCCACGAGCTAAGGTAGAGTGAATATTCCCTTTATACGATTTGAATCTTAAGAGATAAGGACAATTACCTTAGATGAATTATAGAAATATTTCCTTTTATATATATAGATTCGAAACTGGAAGTTATCTATAAAAGATATGGAAATATTATTATTCGAAAACTATAAATACAATAGAAAAAACTCTAATTCAAGGATCTGAAACCTAATACTAAAAAGCTCATACTTTGTAATCGATCTCTTTAAAAATATCAATAAAGAATCGTTTTACATCTTTTGTTCTTGTTCTTTTCTATCAAAGGATCACCAAAAAACCTCTAAATACATACTACACTTGCTCAAATGTTTAAGTAACGTTTTCTTCTTTTAAAATTTTTTGAACAATATGTAAAAGATATGAGTCAATTCTCTAATTTTTAATTGGTTTTGCGATTAAAATTTATGAAACTTAACATATTGTCAAACTCTCGTTTGATGTTCAAGTAGTTAAACACGAGAAAGATTATTATAGGTTGTAAAATAAAATCTTTTTTCATGATGAGTCGATAGAAGTCATATATCAATAAAGACCCTTTAGGGCTTCCGACTAATTTCCACTTGTTGCCAAACCGTTAGATCTCAAAAAAAAAATAATCATCACTTATATCCAGTTTTGAGATGAAGTAGTTTGAAGAATACGTTAATTTTTCTAACTGGACTTGTGAGAAACGAAGACTAAGAATACAATGAAGAAGAACATTATAATTGGCGGTATGTAAAATTTCAAACCCGCACATGCATGTGATGTGAACGTGACTTTTGCGATTGTGAAATGTAGTAGGGTTAGGTGTCGTTGGGATATATAAGTCATAGGAAAGGTAACAATTACTAAAATCAATGACAGATAACGTTTTCAATTTAAGTATATAGTATAGTTTATAAAGGAAAACATATCTTTATTTTTTTGTTAAACTAAAACATTACACAATTGTGTTAATTAAAACCGCTGCATTTTGTTGCATAAAAAATAAAAATAAATTTAGACTTATTCAAAGAATAATCAATCCATCAACTACTTGTTTATATTATAATTAAAAAAAAAATTTATGACAAAAGGATTAGTAGATAAGTAACTAGTCTAACCATCCTGCCGACCTCTACAATCTTTTGTTCCACGTCAAATCAATTTTAGAATTTTTTTTACCTTGAATAGAAGATTGTAGAGGTCGATATGATGCTTAGACTAGTTACTTATCTACAAATCAATTTTTCATAGAACGATATTATCTATATATATTCGAAGTCGGTGAAACAAATTATTAATCAGTTAAATCTTCAAATTTTAATCTAATTGAAGCATTAGAATTCTGACGATATGGTACATGTTTTATGTCTGAAAATAATTTTCCATTATATACCATTTCATATAAATGGATTTTCTCCTAATTAATGGTTATAGTCTTTATTTTTTTAGAACCATATTTCAGAAAAAACTTGCTTGCTTTTGTGAATCTTGGAAGAACTAGTAGAAACGGTGTCACAGAGCTACATATGAAATTATGTGGAATATATGAACCAAATAGACTATTGTCAGTTTTTAATAGTACTTCAAAAATATTTAGTTTTTGGTCATTGATTAGATAAATAAATTCAGTTTATTATAACCAAATAATTTTACTACACGAGATAATACGATTTTGTAGTCGACATTTTGCAGATAAAACTGCATAAATGATTTAACCAATAGACTAAAAGTATTTTATGAAAAAGGACTAAAAGTACATTTTAGTTGCATGTGAATATTGAGAAATTTGTATATATTATACTAAGATTTAAAAAAGATAGAAGAAAGTGCAACAAGTGATTGTAAGGAAGAAGTCCACTCAAGAACATGAAACATCTTGGACCACTAAATTTCCAATCTTACTATTTTTATGAAACAAACTTATACCTAACTAGTGACTATTGATCTTCCTTCACCAAAAAACGTATTGAATCATTGAAATTCCCATGTCTACAACTCATCTTTCATGTAAACAAGTGTACACGTGAATCATTTGGCATTTCAAAGTTTATTACTTAGTATCTTTCACGTAATTAAGTGTACACGTAAATAATACGAGCTATTTGATCCTATTGCTAGTTAACTCCATATAGCTTTGTGTTGGTACGTGACTCTTGCTAGTAATATTTGTTTTCCTATTCCGGAGAGTCGTATACATTAATTCGAATTTAAGTGGATGTGTTATCAAAGCATAGATTTAAGGAGTTGATAATCATGTTGTTTCGTTTTTCTTTTCTGTCTCTATCATTCTAAATTATGATTATAAAGATATTTACAGGACTAGATTAATTAATAGCAGGTTATAAGTTTATAATACCAGCATGATGCACGAAAGTGAATCTATCCATAAATTATTCTTGTGCTTATTGATTACGTAAATAGTTTATCTTCCACTATGTCCCCTTTTTGTTACACAATTTTATAGGATTCTTCAGCTTCCCACTATGTAAATATGCGAAAAGAATATAACATATGTGTATTACTATATCGAAAAGTGTAGTTTTTTTTTCAAAGAAGAGAGAGGAAACAAGAACATTGTGGTGTAGTGGTATGGATTCCACCAACAACTACGTCATCATAACTTTTCCCCAAGGTTATTGTGCAACAGAAATGAGTATAGATCAATTTACAGGCCCAAATTAAAAAAATATCAACTTTTGATAACTAATATGCTTGACTAAATTAAGGTGAGCCCAACAGGGATATCAATTGAGAATATTAATTTGACCAAGCCGGGCGTTTGGGTATTCCACGATGTTCCAGCTAGGTTCGGGTTCCGAAGTCCAACCACACAAAACTCATTAAAGTATTTGGTCAAGTTCAAGTTTTTTGGTTTGGGTTCGAGTAATTTTAGATCGGGGTATTCGAGTTTGATATTTCAGATTTTTCTCGGGTGTTTTGGATTTTTAATAGATTTTTCGGGTTTTTTTCCGGAAATTTAAAATTTTCCTCGTTTTCCGAATATTTTGAGATTTCAGATCAATTCAAATACTCACTTAGATACTTATTCTTGTATTTGTTTATTGTTTGAGATACTTATTCGGATAATTCAAGTTTTGGATTTAGATTTGAGTTTTTCGGATTTTTCAGATATTTGTTCGGGTTCGAATCGGATTCAGATTGCGATTCGAGATTCAAGTAAAATGCCCAACCCTAACCAAAACAATTCTTGTAGGGCCTATAAGTTCTCAAGCTTTGGGAGCCATTCGGTGACTTGGTGTAATCTTCACGATAATAATGAAGTACCAGAGTTTGATCCTCATTTTTTCCATTATAAGGTTAATGGGCCAACTACGTCACATTATTGAGTCCCAATAACAAAAAAAAGTTTTTGGGCAGTTGTCGTTTTACGCATTTGAAACCATTTGTATGTAAAGATACTTTGTACTGGTTTTGTTCATTTCTCGGTCCTTATTACAAGTCATGTTCATTTAGTTGTTATATCATTGATATATTTCAACATGTTTTAGTTATAAACAAGTAAAACTTTTAGCAGCTGAACGAAATGTAACATGTAATTTGGTTGTTAGTCGACGTCGCAATGGACTATGAAACAAATTCAAATTCGAATCTAAAACAAAAATAGTCTAAACAATCTATAAACAATACGAAATGCACAAAAAATAAAAACTCAAAGTTGTGTTACATTCTCTTCTGATGCTACAAAATATGGAATATTTAATTAATACAAATAGATTTGCATGGGCAGGGGGCATCAGATTTGTCAACTGAAGTCTGCTGCTCATGGTGGCGGCGTTTATGAGTTTCTTGTGGCATCCCGGAGCTGTGGGTCTCTCTCTTCACAGGAGCAGGTCCGGGAGTGTGGCACCTCGTGGGTCGCTTCCTTTTCCATATAAGAACAGGGGTGCTTGATTTAGATTGAGAGTGTCGTTGAGTGGCGATGTTAGAAAGAGTGGTAATTGGCGGGTAGTTTGTTCATTCACCGTGGAGTCAGAGATGCCGATTTTAGTTGGTGGTAGGATGGTCGTGGCGCTCGGAGTTGGAAACTGGAATTTCAAATTCAGTTTGCCGAAAGACGTCTCCATCAATTTCGTGGCCGGTTTTCTTTTCCCTTCCGCTTCACATCGGACGGGCACTATTTTGCTTCAATTTGGTTTTTGATTTGTAGGAAAGTGTGAGATTGAGGAAAATCTTTTGGAGATGGGCTATGAGCACAGCCAATTATCTCTAGTTCTGAGACTCATATTTTAAATGTATGCCTCAATTGCGCGGAACGACGAGCGTTAAACCGACATGCCACTTCATCATGCCTCAATTGTTTCCGATTTTTAGGACGGTAGTCGTTGCGTTTTACGTTGGTATTTCATTGTTGTTTTTAGTTTTTAATTTTTTTCCACTTCCTGTAATCTCAGTACTTTCTATCAAAAATTAAAGCGGGTATAAAATTTAACATTTTAACAAAAATAAAAAATAAAAAAGTGAAAGTGGACTAAACGAAGGCCCAAGAAAGCACTGGATGGGCCCTAACTAAGAAGCATCATCGTCATCCATCATCTAGCGCATTTATTTGTTTTCTTTCTTCTCCGATCAAATCTCGATATCTCGGTGGTAACGTCTCCGTCTCCGATACGGAGGTGCAATTGCTGGCGATAATACGGCAGCCATTTCTTCTGCTCAGGTGATTTTTGAATTTTGATTCCCGTTTCGAATTCTCGATCCGCTCTTTGCCAATACTTGTTTGTTGTTATTCTCATGGTTTCGATGTCTAGGTCTATATCTCTGTTTCAGAGACACGATTATGGCGACTGAGATCGTCGGAGGAGGCGGATCCTTGTCGGATTTATACGGCAGTGCGAAAAGGATTCTACTCAGAGCTCGAGACGGAATCGAGAGGTTGGAGAGGTTCGAATCAGCTGCTCCTATGGATTCTTCCGATCTGTCTTCTTCCGTGAAGCGAGACATTACTGAGGTCCAATCTCTTTGCTCCACCATGGACGGTCTCTGGAGATCAATCTCTGTCAAATCCCAACGCGATCTCTGGAGAAGGTTAGCAATTCCTTTATCTATTCTTCTCTTTTTCCCAAAACGAATCACGAATGATCAAGATTATTGGAGTCTGTTCTTCTATTGAATCCAAGAGAATTGGATTCCAAGGACCTTGCGTTTACGCACAATTGTACTTTGATTTTCCAAATGGTTGAGGATTGGTTTCCGAATCTCTTATGGAGTGCTTAAACGTTAGTGTAGTTTTCCTCATATTCTTCTATTTTCCGTCAGTCTATGTTGAAAGAAGGAGCTTTTTTTTTGCAGAAAGACTGAACAAGTGGGAGAAGAGGCCGAATATTTGAATCAAAGTCTGGAGAAAATTATGTGGAGGAATCAGAAAAGGATGTTGGAAGCGAAAGAAAGGGCGGATTTGTTAGGAAGAAGGAGTGGAGAGGGCGCACACATCTTGCAGATATTTGATGACGAGGCCCAAGCTATGAACTCCGTGAAGAATTCTAAGAGGATGCTAGAAGAATCATTCTCGAGTGGAGTTGCTATCCTCTCCAAATATGCTGAACAAAGGGATCGCTTGAAGGTAAACCTAAAAACCGAAAAGCTTAATCTGCGTTAATAGATATGGCACTAGGTCAATGGAAAAACGTTTTCTGATGCCATCAACATTTGGTTTTTGGATTCTCAGAGGGCACAGCGGAAAGCGTTGGATGTTCTGAACACCGTAGGGCTCTCCAATTCTGTGCTGAGGTTAATTGAGAGGCGAAATCGTGTTGACACCTGGATCAAATACGCCGGTATGATAGCAACAATTGTCATATTGTATCTGTTCATAAGATGGACACGCTAAAACCTAAGAAGACCGGAACAAAGTAATTACTCATATACATATGTAGACTGTTATGTGACTCGTCCTGCGTTTTTTTTTGGTTTTGATTTGATTTCTGACATAGTTCATCAAGTTGTAGTTCCAGTTTTACTCGATTTCCTTTACGTTGAGTATGCTATTTCAATGATATTCACAATGAGAGAGTCTACAACTACGCTCTTATAGTTGCAAATGTGAAGGATCGTGAAGTAGGTAGAACAGGAAGAGGCAAGCCTCTGAGAATATTTACAATTGGTTGGTTTGATACCAATGAGAGACTCTACCAATCTTCTAATCTGAAGGCAAAGCTTTACGTTAGACAAAATTTTGATCACTTGTCTAATAGAAAGAAAATTGCGTACTTTATGCAATTTCACAAGTAAAGGGTACATTTGAAAAGAAATGATAGTTTCAGGGCTTCATTTTGCAACATTCGCTCTTCGTCTTCCTTCTCTTCCAACGCCTTACGTATTTGCTCTCTTTCCGTCTTTCCGTGTGGTTATGGCAGAAACTTCTATGCTTCTCTTCTCTTGCCTCACCATCTCTCTCATTTGTGATACCCCTTCAAATGGTAACCGTGAGAGGAATGAGGTGAAAGAAATGAAAAATAGTGGATGGAATAAAAATGAGTTGGAAAATGATTTCGAGAAAAAAAAATGTGAGGAATAATATCAAAAGAATGATAAATGACAGCTTTTTAGAGTAACATAGATGAATTGAGAAACATAATATTAAATAATTATGAAAATATATTTAGAAGAAAAAACTAATCAATTATATTTTATTTCAAAAATTTTATTATTAAAAAAAAAACAAATTTTGAATTTTTAAAATAGTATCAGTGAATTTAAAAAAAAAAATTAAATATCTAAACAAATAAGAGAAATCTATTCACTTCTTCATATTGTCCAGTGTTTTAGAATTGTAGTTTATATCTTTGATATCTCTATATTTTAGTGAAAATTTGTAAAATAAAAGGTGATTTTATTTAAAAAAAATGTTACGCTACGTATGAGATTCATCTGTTTCAAAGGAGAACAACTTTGAGCAGAAATATTGATTTTTCAGTTATTTTGTGGGTCCTACAATTTCCCACAAAATACATTTTAGGGGTGGTATTAGATTAAATAATTGGAAGTATTTTAATGTATTTAGATTTGAAAGTGTTTCATTGTATTTAAATGAATTTGTTAAATTGAACGTAGAGTTCTTTGTATTTCATTGTATTACTTTTATGTATTTCTTTGTTTTTTAAAATTATCTCTTGTACGCATTTTTTTTTATTTTTATATTATCACTTTTCTCACAATTTTCTTCAATTTATTTGTAATGCATTCTAGTTAGTTGATACACATTTTCAAACCCAACAAAATTCATAAATGAATGATAAAAAGTTTTTTTTATTGTACTATAAACTAGATAAAGAAAGTAAAAATCTTTTTAAAAGAATTCATTAAAATATTTTGTTGAAATAAACTTTAACTATACATATAATGACGCTCATAGATCATTCGGACGTTGTAAAATTGGGCATTTCAAATGAAACAATCAACTCCTACAATCACATAAAACAAAAAAAGGATATCAGAGGAGAGAGAGAGAGAAGCTATAGACAATGTTGGCACGGAAGAGATCAGAACCGTGAACATAGAATCGACGGAGATTAAAAGAGGAGCACGCACTAAGCGAGGTTAGTGAAGGCAAGATTCGCATAAGGCGTGTTGGTCACCGTTATCGTCATGTCCCACAATCCGAAACGTCCTGCCATGACAGTTTTGATATCTTGAGCGGTGATTTACCACCGGTAAAAAAAGAAGAGACAATTAAAGATAGCAAGAGAACAAATAAAGAATACGTGATGGACAATTTTAAAGTATATTCTTTTTATCTTTCATGCAAACACATCAAAATCAAAGTTAAAAAGATTGTATTTGGTTTACTCATGTTTTAAGTTAGTAAATACATTAAAATCCCTTTTGACTAAAATACGTTAAAATCGAATCTGTATTGAATAACAACTGTTTTTATTGTATTTTAAAATACATTCTGTAAATACATAATTGAGTAACACTGTTTTTAATGTATTTTGTCAAATACATAATTGAATAATACTGTATTTGATAATAAATTTAAAATACAAGCAATCTAACTAATTATAAGTACCTATTTTTAGCCTCTAAGCATAGCCACATCAGCTTCTTCCAACAGCTCCTCACTCGCTGCCACGTCAGCTATGAACGCTCTGCCGTCTCTACAATGCACGCAAAACTACTCGCCATCCTTAGAGACCGTAAACGGCAAGGCGTGCTGTCCCTGGTGTCCACTTACTCAGCCATTTCTTTACAGGGCCCAACAACTAAAAAACTAACTAAAATTCTTGCCAGCCCACTAAGTTCAGAACCCAACATATGTGACAGGCCCTCTAACTCCATCTTCACCATCGCGTCGCCTTCTCCTTTTGCAAAGAAACCCTAACTGTCGTCACAGTAGAACTCACCTCCGCTTCATCTCCCCCACTCCTTTGTAACTCTAACTCTTTATTGCTTCATTACCTCCACCAATTGTTGCAACGCCTCATCAATTCCTCCAATCTTAACGGCGCCATGGCTTACACTACCTATGTATATAAAAAAATCCATCCCTAACCAGACATTCACCGATTTTCTGCTCATCATCCCTCTCTGAAATCTTCAACCGAAATCCTCAACCCGATGCCGCCATGAATCAATTCACCGAGAACAGAACCTTAGTCGTACTCGACAATACAAACAGTGTCTTCTGCAACGACGTGGTGGCAATACGAGTAGTGCACTCATGGGAGGCTCGAAACTACAATAAATGGTAGCTGCTCATTGACCAGGAGCTTCTCCTCCTTGACTCTCAGGTATACGTTTCTAAAGCCCTATTATAGAATGTTAGCCTCTGAGAATGGCCAGAGCTTACAGTATTATGAAGTTTTCAGATTTGTGACCATGAGTACCAAAGTTAGAGATAAAAGAGTTTTGAAATAGTAGCTAATACTTACTTCGTAGTGTTAATATGTAACTAAGAAATATGATTCAAGAATGTAAAAGGGGTGGCTCTGGTTGCTGTGTTAGTGATTTAGTGGATTCATTTTGAGCTGAAAAATAAAAACACTTTCGGGTATTGTGTCATGGTGTATACTGAGAATTTATAGTTTGTGTTTTGGTCAGATACAAAGAATTTATAGTTTTTGTTTTGGTCATGGTGTATACTGAGAATTTATAGTTTATGTTTTGGTCAGATACAAAGAATTTGTAGTTTGGTCATGGTGTATACTGAGAATTTATAGTTTGTGTTTTGAAAAATAAAAACACTTTCGGGTATTGTCCCATGGTGTATACTGATAAAAGATACAAATATAGAAGAGATTAAGCCTGATACAAAGATAAATTCTCTTCTTGGATCACTCTCGATATTGTGTCAAGGAACAATACAAGGATAAATTCTCAGACTTCTTCTTCCACATTAAATATCTTGGTTTAGGTCTTCATACGGGTTTACATACTCCTGGTGGCATGATTCTCTCATTTGTAAGTTAGATATTTCATACCTAGACACTAAGCATGAATCATTTTTTTAGTATTGACTCTCTGATTGCTAAGCCATTTCACAGAACACATTTCTAAGTATTGCATAACAACATGATTCATAACTGGTTGCATGATTCTCTCATTTGTAAGTTAGATATTTCATACGTAGACACCAACCATGATTCATTTTCTTAGTATTGGCTCTGTGATTGCTAAAACCTTTCACACAACACGTTTCTAAGTATTGCATAACAAAATCTATTGCAGACCAAGCTGATATTAATTGCTTTATATGCATAGAATTTAAGTATGGGT